>SKCR01021740.1:0-185384 GCA_019454045.1 Zanthoxylum bungeanum | reverse complement strand
TTATCATTCGACTATGCTTCACAACCTAGGACTAATATTTTTTTTCTTATTTTTTTAAATAGTAAGAACTAACACTAACATACACACACCCCCAAACTTTGAACTTGTATTGTCCTCAATGTAAGATAAGAAGAAATAAATAAAGAGTGAGGAATAATACTACCGTGCATGGAGTTGATCAAGCTCCTGCTGGTTAAAATTTTACTGCACTGGCTATTTGGATTACGCTAGTACCTGCATAAATACACATGCAAACTAATAAACACACAAATAGTAGATAATAAAATAAAACTAAAATAAAGACAATAAAAATAAATGTGTGGGTTGCCTCCCCACTAGCGCTAAGTTTAACGTCTTCAATCAGACAGTCTCTGAAGATATTCCTTCAATAAGGCTTCAATGCGGCTTTAGATGTCCTAGATATGACAGTGCAATGTGCTTTATTGTTCAAAAGCCACTTCTAAAAATTAGGTGGCAAATAGAATTCTTTTCCACTCAGTGCCCATACCGTCTTCTTCAACCTTTTAGCTTCATGGGGTCTTGAAAGGAATGATAGACTGTCAAAAGGTATCGTATGATGATTCACTTTGAATGGTTGTGTGATTCTGTCAAGCTTACGGGCGGTATCAATGATGCTACTTTTCCTATGGTGCGATGTGTCCCATTGTGTCATGAGATTTTCAATAGGCTCACACAACTGCTCTTGCCTAACTCCTTGTTCCACCACTTCCCTATAGATGCACTTTCGAATTTCTTCATGTAGCTCTTCATCAGACATTTGCATAATACAGACATCAAGATTATCAGTTTGAGAGTACAAATTGGATATATCTTTAATGGAATCATTTAATATGTCTATTTTGACGCCCCTCATCTTTCTTCGTTGGTGTGGAGGTTGTGAGTGGCTTATCTATTTATGCTTCCTCATGGCAGACTGAGATGGCATTGCCAAATTCTTTCATTCTCTCCTGGGTTGTCTTCCTTTTTACTTGGGAAACCCCTTGTGGCCCTTGGCTCAGGTTTCCAAATTTCATGTTCAAGGGTGCCGTCTAACTCTATACCATTACTTTCATTCTAGTAATATTCTTCTCGATTTCCCTATTCAAATTGGTTATCTGCATAAGCAAGTCCTACCATTATGGTTTTGGTTCTTGAGGGAATTCTTGAACTTGTGGTATAGGAAGCGCACATATCGATCAAGTAATACAATGACTTAAAACTCCATTTAGAATCTACATCTACTACTATAGACCAATAGAGTTGTCAATCAAGAAATAATTTAAAACAAATGCAATATATGGTGTATTTTTTCACCATATGTTATCAAACAAGAAAGTTAGAATCTTTTCACCTTACGATATGATCACAATTTTATAAATCTAACACGCAACTACACGTATCATTCAAGTAATATAGTGACTATTAGTCAAATGCCGAACCCATAAGGACATAATATTTCTCTTATTAATGCCAAGACTAACCTATTTAACTTAAACTAAACTATTGATGAGAGAATGATTGATTAATTTAAAAATAGTTGATAGATTAAATAAACCACAAATAATAATTTGAAGATAAACTTTATGCGTGAAAAGAGCACAGAGTTATAATTTCACCTATGCACGGAAACAATGAGTCCATATATTTTTCATTCAGTTGGATTGTCGTTACTAATTATTAACCTAGAACAATAAATTATCTACAAGGATCTTTCGATGGTCATGTAGAAATATTTAATTTAAACCAATGAACTATATGTCTATATTAATTAACTTAAACCAAATTCATTAAGACCAGATTCTAATATTGGCTACGCATGTCCTGCAGGAATATTTCTATCCTGAAGGGAAATCTATTCAGAAGAACTAGATTACACGCATTTATTCCCACGGCTAATCCAAATTCTCTCTGTCGTGTTCCTAAGGATTTACCGAGATTATTTTGTTGATGAACAAAAAAAATAAAATATGCATTCGGGCACAGAAAATAATAAATAATCAATAACAATCCCAAAAGAATAAAAAGATGTAAATAATTAATTAAACATACTTGTGATCTATTACAACCCTAAATTTAATAAAGTAGCTACTCATGATATTCAATAAAAATAAGTTAATCATTATTGAAACAAAACAAAGACTCATAAAAGATAAACTAGAGAGAAAAAGGAGGAAAAAACTCTTGGTGCAGCCTTTGCCTTCAAATTCCATCACCAGTTGAAACACTCATTATGGCCTTGCTATAGGCATTCTTATTTACTCTAATACTCCAAAATTGTGATATGAGGCTTCTTTTTAGGTTATAGGATGAACTTGTGCTTATATAGAATGTCCTGGGGGTGTTTCCTTGTTACAAATCAGATCTAGGATGAACTAGGAATGCATTACGTGTTGCAACGCACGTCCAAAGCGTCGCAACACGCATTTTCCATGATTGGCGTGTCATGACGCACCTACAAATTTGCTCACTGGATAGGTTTTCTTCATATGCGCGTCTCGACTCACAGTCTAGCGTTTTGCCTCTGAAATTTGGCCTAATTTGGTCAGTATATTGCGATTTCATCCCTCGTTGAATTCGTTTGAGTCGTGATATTATTTTGACCTATAAAACACATCGAAACATATCAAAGCGCTCATAAAACTTGAAATACACCCAAATATTAAGATAGAAGGGCGGGAAATATATGTATATTGACCACTCATCATACCCACAAACTTAACATTTTGCTAGTCCTCGAGAAAACAAATAAAAATAAAACAAAATAAACAAACTAAAAACTAATTAACCTAAGCCATTTTCGTAGAGTTCACGATTGCATTTAGCATATGCAACAAGTCCTTAAACCTCTAAGTAGCCGTATTGGACAATTTGTATTCTCTTGAGGTCTTACAGCGATGACACCCACAAACGTTATTCAACACATACATGCATTTACACAAAAATAAAATAGTCATATGAGTTACACATAATAATGTCCTCAAAGAATGCCTATCAATGAAATCAAATAACCTTTATAATAACTAACACAACTCAAATCCAAATTTTTGAATAAATCATTTAAGTCAGACTCACAATGTGTGTGAAAAGGTCTGGTCATAGCTTGAATCCTAAGTAAGTCAGCTGGGTGATTTCGTCTCAAAAATTGAGATTCGATGTTTATAACATCCCCGACCTGGGAGATGTTACCGGCAGGGAATAAGCCGTACTATTCTATTGAGCCTCTGACTTCTGATATATGCTATTCTTATCTCACATATAAACTCATGCATGAGGCCATTGCCCAACTCATCAATCATGAATGCATAACACTTTTAATACTAAATACTCTGTTTTAATACATATTGCAACTTGAAAATGATTACTAAAATGCAATATATAAGAAATATTTACTATACAAGATGTATATTACATGTCACTTTCTGACTCTACCTGAACTGGACTTTGTTTTCTAACTTGACCTGGTGGACTAAACCTACTAGTAACTACTATCAGTATCCGTCCCCTCGAGCTCGTCCTCCGGAACTACCTGCAAACATAACACTGGAAGGGGGGTTAGATCGTTTGAATGATCTAAGTGAGTGGACGATTTAAAATGAAAACTGAAATACTGTTATGAAAATGTTTAGTTCAAAAACCAAAGCTCAGAAAAAGCTTAATATGAAAAACCCTTTTCTGGTTTGAAAATTCTGAACTATTTTATGAAAATATTGTCTGAAACCTCTTTTGTAAAACTTATCTTTTCTGAAATTTTTTTTTATAAACTGAAAACAACTTCTTTCTTTCTGGAAAACTTTTCTTAAACCTGCTTTTCTGGAAATCTCTTATGAACTGCTTTTTCTAAAATACTTTATTTCTAGAAAACCTTTATCTGGAACTTTTTCTGAAAACTGTATATAAAAACTGTATCTAAAACTGGTCTCAGTCTCTGAAAACCTGACGTATAGGGGCGTTACGTATCGAAGTCCCCCCATACGCCTAACTAGAGCCAGGAATGCAAATCCATGACTTTGGGGTGTTACGTATAGCCGTCCCCCAAAGCATGCCACTCCTGTCCCTGAAACTAGTGGTCTTGGGGCGTTACGTATCGCCGTCCCCCAAGCCATTGAACTAGAATTGGGGGTGCAGATCTATGCTACCCTCCAATCTTTGAAACTAGGATATATAGGTATCTGTCTTCCATAGTCATGTACTAGGATCTAGGGGCGTTACATGTCGTCGTCCCCCCAATCCTCTACTTGTGCATATGTCATCCGTCAATTCCATGTCTGTATCTAGTTACATACTGAGGTGGGTTTTCCCCCTATGCCTCGAAAACCATAAAATCGTATTTTGAAAATATTTCTTTCTCAAACATAACTTAAAACATAACCTTTCATGAAATAACTGTAATAAAAATCAACTAACGCCCTAAAGCATAAAAATAAGTCTGATATGTAAAATACATCTTAAAAGTCAACTTTAGAGAAGAGTGTCCACTCACAGGTTTGGAATTCGGCTGGCGTAACGTCATTGCGCAGAAAGGATTTGTGGTTCCTGCGATAACCTGTAATGGGAAACTTAATTAGAATACATATCAAAGAATACATTTTGAAACTATTATCGCTACAAGGGATTTTTCAACTATTTCATGGTAATTTACGTATATATATATGATGATAATAAGTCTTTCGCGTAGACTTGCGTCGCTACGCGCACAAGGCAGAATCGAATTGGGGCTTATTTTCCAGAATGCGTCGCGACGCATGATGCTTGGAGGCATGACGCCAGGCTAGATTCAGGGCCTAATATTAACCTTTTCAAGTCTACTTGCTCCACCATACATCCCACACTAAAACCTTCATATAAGCACCACTCTAGCTACACTATGCATACTCAAGAGGCATATTCAACCCCAACTTATTGTTAGGGTTTTAAGGGGGAATATCGGTAACGCAGCGGAATAGTGGAAAATCAAAATTTTCCGATTTCAAAATTTTTTCTTGGATCAATTAAATAAACTTATTTATTTTATTATCCAATTATCAAATTATGAAAAATTACACAAGAGATCAAATTTATTGCTAATTACCGAATTGCCCCAAAACTTTGTAAATTGATTATTTTAGCCCAAAAATTATCAAATATAATTTTGGATGATTCTAAATCATTTCTAAAATGTTTTTCACCACATCTAATGCATCAAAATCAGATTTAACACAAATCCCCAATTTTTTGAGCAATTGCCGTGAGCACCCCAAAATTTCCAATTAATTGTAATTTGGTCCCTTTTGTTCAAAACTTGCCAAGATCAAATCCAATTAACCTAAAATTTAACATGCATAATATTCATACCATAATACATCACATATATGAAAAGCCCCAAATTTGGAGAGGGTTATGAACCCTAATTTTTCAATTTCACTAAATTGTCCAATTTTACCAAATCTTTAAAATCCAACACTTTAATCCATTCAATACTTCACCAATCTAGCCTCACCACTTTGAAACAACTCTATAAAAATTCTAGGAAACCAAGGAGTGGCTTACCAACTCTAGAATGACAACTTTATTTTCCAAAAATCAAAAGTAAAGCTTTGAAACCATTTCAAGCTTACTTACATGCACACATCTTTCATTCAAGTTCACAACAACTAAAACACAAACTATAAGTAGAGAGACAACATCAAAGCAACACAAGATGAAGTTAAGCATGTTAGAAATATTTTTCATGTGGAAGATTTGAAAGAAAACTTACAAAACCTTAAGATTTCCAAGCTTTTCCTTCTTTTCTTCAAACTTTTCTCTCAACCACTTTTGTGTTTCTTTTGTATCTAACGAACTTGTCTAACCCTAAAAGATGAAACAAAACAATATATACTTACAAATTAAGCCTTGGCCGAAATTGGTAAGAAATATCTAGATATTTTATTTTTTGTTTCATTTAATTTACAACTTGTCAACTTGTTTTCTAAATCATTATACTTTAATGGATTATTCAACCAAGTCAACAATTGCAACTTAATAATATAACAATTATATTTATTTTAGGGTGTTGGCCGAAATTAAAGAAAATAAAGGAAAACATGATATTTCAATTTTAAACAATTTAAAACAAATATATAAAGAAGTCAAATTCAATTTGAAAACCTTTTCTTTTAATGTATAAGTCAACAATATACACTTATAATCATTTCTTAACTTTATCATTTGGTAAGATATTTATATTTTAATTATATTAATTATTTAACAATTAAATAATTAATCAATTAATTAAATACAAATATCTCAAATATATGTATTATACTTACTTTAAATATCTCAAATATATATATTAATGATATATGTCAAATACCTTTATTTGACAATTTATTAATGTGTATTTAATAATATCATATATTAAATACAAATACACATTAATTAGGAAATGACTGTTCGGCCCGTTCGCACGTATTTTTCGTTTATCGTTTAAACGATTTATAAATAATCACCATTATTCATGAAAGTTGCCCTAGTGCTTTACGAGTTTATTTCATTAGTGAGACTCTCTAGATTCAGGTATATCCGTCACAAAATCCAATTTCGTGTCCATAATTTACCCACCCGTAAATTATAACGACCACGGATAAACTAGCTGAATCATACAGGTCGAGGTCATTGCATACGTATAATCCCTCCGTCACAGGTATCCGGATAATACTAGAGATATAGATGTAAACGTCAAATCTCTATAGGTATTATCCCGTCGACGATTCTATTAGCAATCTATAAATAACATTCGGAACTCACTTCCGATGTATACTATGGCCATAGATTTAACTGATTGCTAATCACATATGGACTACCTATGCTCTGTACACAGAACTAACGGATCCTATCTTGACACACACAGGATATCCTGAGGATCGGTCCACACCCAACGAATAAGAGGAGATCTGATCTAAATAGATCGGTGACGTGACTGCCATCTAAGTGTGGAGGATGTCTCATACATCCACATTGGTATCTCAAGTCGAAGGACCACTATGCTACTCAACCCGAGAAGATTCTTATTGACGTTGGTGTACCATCCATTAAGAATCTTCGGTGAGTTGTTCAGTGTTTATCTATTATAAACACCTACACGTCTATACGAGTCTCCTTAGACTCATGGTTCATTGGGATAAACCATCGGACCAAGTCTCGATATACGACATGTATAGGTCTCAACGGGTTTGACTAACCGACCCGTGTTAGTGAATCTTGACCAGGAACTATATTTGATAATATATATTTAGCAGTGACACTTCCCAATGTCAATTACAAACTACCTTTGTAACTGTGTACTGCATTATATATTATCGGGCATTTGTCTAATATATACATATCACTAAACCATATTTAGTTTCAATCTAATCATAATCAGATCGAATATGTATATAAAAACAAGAGGTGCAACCATAAATAAGTAATATCATGGAAAATGGGATGTTCGTATTCATGAATCAGCATAAATACGGTCCGGATTGGCGCTCTGAGCACCAACCCCAACAATTTCTCACACTTGCTCTAGTGCCAATCCACGATATCATATACACATCTCAATGTGTATCGTATGCACATGGCCCTCAAAAGCTCACCCAATACTCAAGAGGTAGGCAACAAGAAGAAGGTCCGCTATGACATAATGAGTTTGCCAAACAAACTCAATCGTTTCCTATAGCCAGTATCTTTCATATTTTGTAGAATCTAAATTATACATTAATATGAATCAGACACTACATCAGTATTGTGCTACAGCTACTGAGTTGTCCAAGTATTCATGGATCAAATCCAAAATACTATGCGGACAACCGCAAGCACAACACCAATATAAAACTTCTAATTTATAAGGTCACTATGCAACTTCATAAGTCAATACTTCATAAGTTGCATCTAATTCCACTAAATAGTAGAATCATTCGTGACACTCCCACTACATCTTTTGTGACTCTTTATGACGTAGAGTGTCTAACGTCATAATTAGTCTCAAAACTAATATGACCCTAATGGTTGCAGACTGTATTCTCCATGAATTAGAAACTCGTTCTTAATATCTCAAAGATCACAAAGAACGTGTTTCAAGATCCATCCTATGGTTTATAGGATATCAAAATAACTCTTAATAATTACGATTAAATCAATATCTATAATCGTACATAATAAATTATTCATTATGTCATCATCAAATGATATATAAGATTGATTAGACATTCTAATCAATATCTCTTTCGAAAAAGGAATCATCTTTTACGGAAGATGAATACTATATACAAGACACACATTAACTGTCAAACAATTATACTAACTGTCATACAGATAGCCTAGTTATGTCCTTTATTAGATCATATCTGATGCACGAATAATATGAGTATCTCACAAGTCTCTTGGTTTTATATCTTATATAAAACTTTATATCGAATATAACAGAGACTATTCCCACTGTTTTCACGGAGTAAAGAAGACTTAGGTAAACCTTTTACCTCATAAAATATCTCATTATTACCATAATAATGATAATGTTGTTAGGATATATAACACTAGAAAGTAATTTGTACGCTCACACTAACCCTTCAAACACATATGTATTCTCTATACTTTGACAAGATCAGATAATCTGACGATATCAAAAACAGAGAACACAGATTTCCAGAAGACTTATCCGAGTCTACAATAGGCTCTATAAGCTAGCACACTAAACTGCGATCTCATCAGAACACAAACTCTAGGGCCATTCCAGAATGAACTCTTCAAACAAAGAAATCACAACTGATCTATTATCTGAATAAGTCATTCAAAAACGCCACTTTGCATTCTTTAGCTAAAATGTACAGTTTAATATCAATATTAACCAATATATCTTTAATTGTTCAATTTAGTGTGACTAGAGACAAGTTTCCTCAGAATCTACAGTAGATTGATGAGTATAACTTTTCTCACTGTCATACTATAAAGGTCAAACCTTTAATAAGCTCACACTGCTTTCGCTGCGCAAACAATTAGCACATATCATGAACTAATTCATAATGAAAGCTTAATCAAGTTCAAAACTTGATCAAAGTAAGCTATGAACAATCTTAGATCTATAATTCAATGGTGAACTTCCAGAATCGATATCAAATATCGCTTCCATTATAAGTTATAGGATAATTTTCTTCGGTAAGAAAACAACAGAATCATTAAGTATCAAATACTCGTAAATGATTCTGATATCCAATTAGACTTATATAGAAGATGTATAAGGGTTGTTTCATCTTATTAATTACGTAGTTCCATTTATAATTTATCATTCTCACATTTGACTTCAATAAGTCAAGTCTTTTCTACAATTGTTAACATCCGATGTTACACACCAAATGATAAAACGATTTTATTACTTAGGATCGTAGGAAAGATATTCTATCAAATAGAATACAATATTCTATTAAACAGAATAAACAATAAACATTTACTTATACCTCCAAGGCGTAAGTAATTTCCATTATATAACTATTATATAAAAGAAATATTCAAATCTCAAACTTTTCAAGATTCAAATTTTCTACCTATACATATCATTTATGTAACTGTAGAAATTAATGGAACCTAAATTAAAAAAGATAAACTAGTGTTACTAGAGCATATCCATAAGAGTATTGAAACTAATTCGGTAACATTCAATATCAAACGAATCAAATCATATAAGATTCGACTGCTACCACTACTCAATTCCATCATGATGGAATCGCAGAAGAATAATATTCAATAAGAATCATATTCACTGAATAACTTTAGAACTAATTGCTTTAAATTCATATGTTTGATCGTATCAAAGATCTTTGAACAGTTCAAAGACATGTAATGAATTTTAATGATAGAGTTCTCATAAAACTTCAGATTGAATATATTTGAACAAGTAAAAAATGTTCAACCTACGTTTCATCGGAACAGATTGAAAGTTCTTGATCATTTCAAGACGTTCAATATGTGTTCTTTCAGAAACACGTAACTAAGTTATGACAATTCATAAACTAAGTTACGAAGTAAAGAAAACTACCTTAAGCAATTACAATTCATTAAAACTACATACATCTAATGTATCAATTTAATAAATCTAGTGGTCCAATGACAAATCATTGGTTAAACGAGATTTTAATCACCTTACTGAATACAATATTCATTAAATGGATAAGGATGTGTGGTGTGATCTTGTATCAAACCATCTTTTACCATACAGAATAAGCATATAATACTTAAGTGATTAAACTCATAAAGCACCGTTCTAAATTATTTATTTTACCGAATAATTTTTCTTAATGTTTATCTCTACGTCAATGACACTACTAGTTATATTTAAAATATATAACAATTGTTTATAAAGAACAAGTAACTATCCAATAGTCGCGAGTTCCGATATCAAATATCAAAACAATTGTTAACTAATATTTTTAAATAACTAGATGAGAGATCTGATATCCAATACCTATAGTTGTAGTATTGTGAAAATCGATATTTTCTATACACAACTATACGCATCTCATTTCTTTAGCTTTACTATTTGCATTCAACTATTCATAACAATTGCAAATAATTGATTAGCAAATTATGTCAGAGACATTGCCTCTAAAGGTCATTAAAGCTAAGAAACGTCATTACTAGATAAACAAATACCTAATGAGGCTTTCTTAATACCAGTCAAGAATCTTGAGACATGAACTAATTCAAGTCAATTCTTACTGCATAAGAAACTATTCTCTCTAAAGTATTATATCCTAAAAGGGATATCTATCTAGATTATCTATCATGACTTAGAAACTAAGTCATTAACCATCTTGATTTTTGAAGAAAATCGGAACAACAGTTCCCGATGGTTTAGACCAATCTAATAATATCCTAATCTAGTAGTATCTAGAACCTATTCTAGAATAACTGCAACCAAGAGTCAAGTCAGATAACATATCAAAATATGTGTGCAATGAATTAAAAGTTTAATTCTATCTAATATAGATTAAGGAAAACAAACAAGCGGCTATTTCTATAATAATACACACTGCCTAAGTTAAGGAATTTTTAAACTTAGCAAATCCTCCCACTATTTTACGTAATACCGTAATCCCCAACGGAAAAATGAGAATTCAATAATTAAATCGAATTCCATAATGGGAAGAGGACACCATGAATATATTTCGACTCACAGCAGAGGCACGGTCTCGCCTACGTATATTCACAGGTAGACAACTCATTGTCAATCATTCACTAGTGACTCCTGGGTTTCCGGTCTTGGTCGTTTCTCATTGTCGCTGCTAAGGCAGGCCCACAAGGAGACGTACCAAGGTTAAACTAGTTAATGATAAACTCAAGTTACTTGCGTAACCCTGACAGCTAGGGCACATTCAGGATTCCGCTTTCGCTTGAATTTATCTAGTATCTAATATACATCCGGCATAAATAAATCTCTATCGGCTACACCCTCACAGCAGAAGCACGGTCTCGGATGTAGTCACGGAAAAATATTTATAAACCGTATTGACAAGACGGACCAAGAAACAAGTATTCCAAATACCAGTTACTTCAAAACCTTATTAAGCGGGGATATTCCATAAAGTGTCACACTTTAAATTTAATCAAATTAAAATAAAGCATGCATGTATCGAGTAAAGAAAAGAACAAACATTAGATTTTAAAGGGCTAATCATATCGGGGTGTCCAGAATCAGACTTGCTATGATACCATTTTGTTGGGGTTTTAAGGGGGAATATCGGTAACGCAGCGGAATAGTGGAAAATCAAAATTTTCCGACATGGAAAAATATTTATAAACCGTATTGACAAGACGGACCAAGAAACAAGTATTCCAAATACCAGTTACTTCAAAACCTTATTAAGCGGGGATATTCCATAAAGTGTCACACTTTAAATTAATCAAATAAAAGAAAGCATGCATGTATCGAGTAAAGAAAAGAACAAACATTAGATTTTAAAGGGCTAATCATATCGGGGTGTCCAGAATCAGACTTGCTCTGATACCATTTTGTTGGGGTTTTAAGGGGGAATATCGGTAACGCAGCGGAATAGTGGAAAATCAAAATTTTCCGATTTCAAAATTTTTTCTTGGATCAATTAAATAAACTTATTTATTTAATTATCCAATTATCAAATTCTGATAAAATTACACAAGAGATCAAATTTCTTGGTAATTACCGAATTGCACCAAAACTTTGTAAATTGATTATTTTAGCCCAAAAATTATCAAATATAATTTTGGATGATTCTAAATCATTTCTAAAATATTTTTCAACACATCTAATGTATCAAAATTAGATTTAACACAAATCCCTAATTTTTTGAGCAATTGCCGTGAGCACCCCAAAATTTCCAATTAATTGCAATTTGGTCCCTTTTGTTCAAAACTTGCCAAGATCAAATCCAATTAACCTAAAATTTTACATGCATCATATTCATGTTGGTTTCTATTAAGGTCCCAAGATCATAAAAAAGCATGAAATATGTGCGAATACAAATCAACGAAGTTGCGGAATACTCACATCGATCGGTTGAGCGATGCTTTGACGAACAAAATCAACTTTCTGCCCTTGTAGCAGCTCACGGCAGTGGCAGTGAGTTTGCTCACTGTTTTGGCTCGGCTTTGGTCCTTCGTCAAGCTCCAAGCTTCGTCGAACGATTCTCGGCTCATGGGTGGACTTCCCTATCAGCTTCGCATGTCTCTCGGAGTGCTAGCTCTTGTGATTTTTGCCACAAAAATCACACACTCTTACTTCCCTAGCTCACGGTTTCTTGACAGAAACCAGTGAAGTATTTTGCCTCCATGGGCGTGTGAGAGAGAGAGATGAATTTGGTTGATGGCTAAAGTGTATCTAATACACTTAGGTGAATTTCAAATTCATTTAATGTGAATTTGGCTTTCAAAAAGTCAAACAATTAAAGCCAATCAACCTCCATTGACTCACATCACTCATGAATAGTGACTTGCGTCAATCACTCAAAGTGAAAGACATACATCACTTGATTGAAGAATGATGTGACGCTAGTTGCGACTAGCGATTTGACGCTTGATTTGACTTGCGTGCCGCACTCGAATTCTAAATGCGAATGCGCTCGCAAACAATCCCGGGCTCGGGTTCACTAATTCCAAATTATCAAATTTTCCGTTGGGACGTAATTAAATGATCATGCCTAGCGAAATCACTATTCACGTCGCTAACGAATTAATTCTAAATTAATTCGTTCCCCCGAATTAAAATCTAATTTTAATTCCGCGTCGAAATCCAATTTCGTATAATATATCAAATATATTATTTTATCGATTAATTCCAAATTAATCGTTCTCTCTCTTTAATTGATATTTTATCCCAGATAAAATATCTCCGCAATTAATCCCAGATTAATTTTCTCTCTCATCTAATTAATCCCAGATTAATAAAAGTGCGAGTCATACGTCATCGGTGAATCTTCGGGAAGTGACCCATGAGATCCCCAGATATGTTGGCAGTAAATACGGTCGTCGGACTATCCGAACACGTAAGTACCTAGTACTACGTTTATACCGATTTACAAGACAAGGTTGGCTTCTAGCAAAGCGCCATGCCTACCCAATTCTCAAGAAACATGCTTACAGGAATAAGCGATCTATATCAGGCGTAGTATACGTAGTATTGCGTATGTCGATCCAGTATCGGATGATCACGTGCTATGCCTGGGGCTGGAATTGTGTCTGCCCCGTACGAAGCACATGTCGGATGTCTGGTAACTAGTCTCTACAATCGGATATACATGACCTTGTCATAATATCCCGATAGCTGCAACATTTAAGAGAACCAGTCCCGTATCCTACGTGACCATCATCTCCATATGACTGGAGTGATACTTCCGTCTTGACATCACACCCAACACACTATGATTCTCGATATACCCAGAAGAGGCATACACAGAAACCGGTTAAAGCCCTGGACGACCAAAACCAAAGTATATTGATTATCGTAAGTATTAGCAGTGCAAGTCTCAGGTTAAGACCAAATACACCTACCCTGATTTCAGACTTCCTTAGACACATAGTCATACTACCAATGGAATTTCGAGGGGGTCTATCCAGAGCGAAGCTGTTTCCCGTACCATCTGTAAAACACAACCTCCTATTACACTTGCATGAGTATCCTATACCCAAATATATGAGAACTATGCCGTTGTGCCCTCACAACGCGCACAAGTGTAATACTAGTCTTTTACGCATTTATCGATGTCCAATCTCGACAATGCTCTGACTATGGATATTTAATGATTAATCCTTCGTGGACGATACTGTCTCATATCATTCTCAATCCAGGAACTAATCATAGGGACATCCTATCATTTATACATCTAGGTGATCTAATCACAAATGATAAGAGTGCAATCTCCTTTGTCACATTAGTTAATTTGTACAACAACACCATGATATGTACAAATAGTGACGCTATGGGTCATAATTGTCCAACAATCTCCCACTTGGCCTATAGCCAGTCACTCGAGTGTCTTACACCCGAACTATGTACGGTTGGCTCAAACTGCTGAGAAATGCTTTCGTCAGTGGATTTGCATGATTATCATCTGATGCGATTTATTCGATCATCACATCGCCACGATATATGATCCAAACGAATCAAATGAATAATTGAAGTATATATCTGGATCGTTGATGAGACCATATATTATTTAAGACATGGAGAGAGTAAGAGTCCAGTCAGAGTCAGTCGCGAGTCATATATTAGTCTTAAGTAATGTGATAGTCATTGTAAACAGATGTTATTAAGTTTACAGTCATGATCATTGAGTTTGTATTTCATGTTGATGAGTTTTGGGCATTGGTTCCATACTTAAGATTTTGATTGAGAAATGAGTAATAGTGTATTGTGTAGTCATAAAGACAGAGGCTCAGGGGAATAATATGGCATATTCCCTGCTGATAGCATTTTCCAGATCGGGGACGTTACAACACACATCGCTGTGTATAAGCTCCAATAAATCTTCAGCACGGTGTCCAACACCAAGAAATAGGGCCTTTGTCATCTTCCATTGGATACACGAGTCACAAATCAGATAAGGATCTAAGTTAAGATTTTCAATCAAACCATCATTTACTAATTTGGATAGACGTCTAACATCTATGTGGCCCAATCTCATATGCCACAATTCATTATTATTTAATTTAGATTTTCTACTTGTATTTTCCTCTATATTTAAGACATTTCTATATGTTTCCAAAACATAGTGACCATTTGATAAAGAACATTCACATTTCAATAAATTATCTTTATCATATAAACATAAAGTTTCATCTTTAATGTTTATTTTATATCCATCTTTATCTAATATTGGCAGTGATATTATTTGTCTGATAAGTGAGGGTACATAATAAAAGTCTTGTAAATTTAATTTATAACTATTGGGGAGATCTAAAACAACCGTTCCTATGGCTTTAACATTCAATGTATCTACATTGCCAACTCTAAGCTGAATCTCCCTTTTATTCAACCTTCTTTTTACCCTCATTACCTGCAGGGAGTTGCAAATATGAGTAGGACTGCCAGTGTCTAACATCCATCCACTATTTGCATCTAAGGCTAATGAGATGTCAATAATTGGAAAAATACAAAGTGTACCTGAGGGTACTGCTTTTCCTATCAGCTCTGGACAATCATTCTTCCAGTGTCCAGACTTCTTGCAATGTAGACATTGATCACGAGCTATTTATGGTTTTACGCCTTTGCGCTTCTTGGAATTCTTCTTTGCAATCTTCTTCTTCCTCATCTTTATTTTCTTTGACTTCCCAAAAGTCATTGGAGAGCTAGCTCCGACATGAAGGTACAATGTGGGATTTCCTTTCCTCAAATCATGCTCCGCTGTGCGTAACATATTACGAAGTTCTTTATAGCTAGCTTGCATCGAGTGCATATGGAAGTTTAATACAAAGCCAGCATAAGAACCAGACAAAGAAGACATAATAAAATTACGGCCCAGTCGTTCATCAATCAAAATGCCTTTTTATTCTAGGTATCCAATCTGGTCGATCATATTCAAAACATGAATGCTGACAGCTCTTCCATTATTGAGTTCAGCAAGGAACAATTCCTTAGACCTTCAATAAAGTTTGATCTCTTGATTTGCCTCAAATAAATTCTTGAGTGTTCACATGATGCTCTAAGCATCCGGTACTTCAATGTATTGTCTCAGCAAATTTGGAACCATCGATCCCAAAATGTAGGATTTCACCTTAAGGTTATCATCCTTCCATCTATTAAAAGTTTATTTCTCTTCTGGAGTGGAGTCAAGATCAATTTCAACAGGCAGTTGATTGACAATGACATAAGTCAACTTTTCAAAGTCCAAGACTAGGAGTATATTCATTTCCAATTCGAAATAGTTCTTGGCTCCTTTTAGTTTATTGGTATCCAAAAATGCCATCAATGGATTAGCGGCAGCCATCTACAAGACAATATTTTAAATAGTAGCAGATACTTTTCATTTCAAAATAATAACACTAATTGATTATGGAATTTTAAATCTATTAATGCCCTCCCATTACTTGACGTAATTCCGTAATCTCCATAAATGGAAAAATAAAAATTTGACAATTAAAATTTCATAGCAGGAAGTGGATCCCATGACATTTACTCCAGCCTCGCACTAATGACGATATTGGCCTTTATAAACTCATTTGGTATACCTCCATGGTCACTCACTTCATGTGGCTCCTAGTTTGGTCCTGAACCGTTTCTTATCCTGACACTAATGATGATATTGGATTAAGACGTGTTCTAGGTGTATACTTTTCACTGTGCACTAATGAGCTTCGTATGTACACCCTCACACAAATGATGATATTGGGTGACTGCGTTTACTCATCACGCTACATCTAATATTTTACCGGAGTGACCTAAGTTCCGAGAACTTATACCCTCACACCAATGACGATCTTAGATATAAGTAGTAAGAACTCATTCTTCTCCGTAGTGACAAGACGAACCTTCTAATAATGCTCCAACATTACTAATACCATTACTTAAAATAAAGTAATCACCTAATCAGGAGAGATTTATGACAATCAAGTCACTAATTTAATTTGATTTTAATTTAAAACATGCTTTACATATCCAATATGTCTTAAGCATAATTAAATTAAAACACAGAGACATAGATTCAAATACATGTCTAACATGCAATATGTGTTGTGTGGTTAAGCCTTGCTACTGATACCATTCTGTTAGGGCGGATTTGGAACTCATAGGGTCGGATCAGAGCCCCGCGCAATGAAAGTGGGTTTAACCCATGGATATCAGGTATGGGTGTAATTTTAAAATATCTAATGAAATACTATATTCCATTACGAGTGTATAGGAAAACAATCAGGGTCGAATCAGAGTTCGAAAACTTAAAAATGGAGAAAAACAAAATTATCGCGCACATGAATGAAGCCCGCGCTACAGTGCACGCACTGTGAGTGTAAAGATAATTTTTTTCAAAACTCCTTCAGCTCTTTGGAAACAGAGAGCTGAAGGGAATAAGGTCTTCTACCCTAAATCCTTTCAACCTTCCTTAAACACTCTCAAAATACCCAAAATTAATTTTATCATCAAAACCAACATCAACACATGTTATAGAATAAAATTAAATTTTTCAAAAATATCAAATATTTTTACAAAAATATAAATTTATTCTAAATATGCACTTGCGTAAATTTTGAATCAAAAACACAAACCAAATTAGAATCCCACAATGAAGTGACTCATGAACAATTCTAGGTCACCCAAAGGTGGTCAAATGATTCTAGAATGGTAGCCTTAGCTCTAAGCTATTATCTAGAGTTCCAAACTCTAATTTTATGTATATGTCTAATATAAATATTTTGACTCAATTACAAGCATATTGTGTTTATACTTCCAAAGCATCCTAACATAATTAATTAGCCTAATTTCAACATTATGTATATAATACATAATTCAACATTATATGTCTCACTAATGAAAAATATAGCTTTTGGAGAAGATCAAACTTACCTAGTAAGGTTGATTCAAAGATCCAATCTACTTCTCCTTGTTGAAATTTTTGGAGAACTTCCAATACTAGCAAGCTTGACTCCAAGATCCAATCTTGATTCCAATGCTAGCAAGCTTTACCCCAAGATCCAATCTTGATTTCTCCTAGAATTGCTTGTACTTAGCTTTCTCAAGCTTAATTAAAACAATCATAAAGCTTGCTAATTATAGCAAAACTTAAGGTTATTTTTGAATAATAAAATTTTAATCAACTTTTAAGTGGGCTTAATCTAATTTGTCCAAATATGTATAATTAGGTGTGACTAATCTCCATTTTCTACCACTTTGATTTAATCAAATTAAATCAAGACAAGGATTAGGAAATGAATTAGTTCAATATTTGCCAATTTGATTTAATTCAATTAAATAAAGCCAAAACCATCTATTATTACATACTTATAATTACCATAATATCCTCAAATGGTAGAGATAATTTTGATTTTACAATTAAGCCCTTGTATAATTATTGAATTAATCCAATTAATCCAATTAGGTCAAAGTAAATAATAAATGTTATCCAATAACACTTGATTATCTTAGTTGATAATTATAATATCGAATATTATCTTTTATCAAAATTAATCGGCTACCCAAGTTCTCAACGCGTACACTTCATATTGGGACTCTCTAAGTTCATACACGTTCGTCATATAAGCCTAACTAATATGTACGTAATTCAGCCTCCTCCGAATTCATGAAAAACACGAACGACCATTTTTAACTATACAAGTCAAGGTCATCACATATGTTTAACAATCCCTCTATCGTAGGCTATCCTAGTTGTGCTTAGGAAACATAGAATACACCGTCAAGTTTTCGAGGCGTACATCTCATATTGACATGTCCACGATTCTTTATAACTGATGTGATCCACCCTAGGTGATCGACTTTGGCCAAAGCTTTAAGAATCGTGACTTTACTCACATGGATACCTAAACCCCTTATGGTACACATACAGGCCAACAAATCCTATCTTGCTTTGCACTTGATTACTGAGTGTATCGGTCCACACCTAACGAACATCTAAATGCCAGACCATGAAAGGTTTCTGAAATACATGGCATCAAAGTATGAAGGGTCTCACACGAAATAAATGTGTGGAGGATCTCACACAAAATCAATGTTATCCTATAGTTAAAGGATTACATATGCTACTCGACTCGAGGAGATTCCTATTGACGGTGGTGTGTACTTCCAACTATTACAAATTACCTGTGAGTCATTCAGTATTCGGTCCAACCAATACCCACACATCTATATGAGTTTCCAAAACTCAGGGTACATCGGGTTAAACAATTGGAACTCCAATTCCAATATACGACATGTGCTAGTCTTATAGGTTATAGGAATTCGACCGTATTCCAAAACCAATGAATATGTGTGTGTATATATATACTTTAAGAATAATTTAAAATAGTAATACTTATCCTATTGTCGGACCACCTAGTGTCCAATATTACTACAAGACTATTCTAAGGTCGATGTCATTCTTAGTATATCTATACATCAATCTAATACTCACAATGACAATACCATTAATAAGGTATGAAATGAAAATATAGTTATTTTATTAATAAATAATAAAATGTTTAATTCGGATTGGCACTCCAAGCACCAACTCCAACACTTGTTCCACCAGTTCTCTATAGATACACTTTCGATTTTCTTTGTTAAGCTTTTCATCAGACATTTGCACGATGCATGCTTCAAGATTATCAATTTCAGAGTACATATTAGATGTATCTTGAATGACATCGTTTAATATGTCTATTTTGACGCCCTCATCTTGCTTCGCTGGTTTGGAGGTTATGCGTGGCTCATCTATTTGTGCTTTCTCATGGCAGACTGAGATGGTATTGCCAAATTCTTTCCCTTCTCTTCTGGGGTTGTCTTTTCTGTTACTTGGGAAAACTCCTTGTGGAATTTGGCTTGGGTTGCCAAATTTCACGTTCAAGAGTGTCGTTTGACTCTCAACCATTGCTTTAAATCTTGTAATATTCTTTGTGGTTTCCTTATTCAGATTGGTTATTTGCATACGCAAGTCCTCAGATGATGGTTTTGGTTCTTGAAGGAATTCTTGAGCTTGCGGTAGATGAAGCGTACATATTGATCAAGTAATACAGTGACAATTAGTCAGATGTCGAACCCACAGAGACATAATATTTCTCTTATTAATACCAAGGCAAACCTTCTTAACTTAAAATAAACTATTGATGAGAGAATGATTGATTCATCTAAAATTAATTGAAAAATTAAATAAAGTGTAAAAAATAATTTGGAGATAAACTTTATTTAGGAGAAGAAACCTAGGGTTGTAATTTCACATAAACAAGCACACAATGAGTCCATGTATTTTCCATTCAGTTGGGTTGTCGTTACTAATTATTAACCTAGAACAATAAATTATCTACAAGCATCTTTGGATGGTCAGGTAGAAATATTCAATTTAAACCAATTAACTATATGTCTTTGTTAATTAACTTAAACCAAATTCATTAAGATCAGATTCTATTATTGGCTACGCATGCCCTGCAGGAATAATTCTATCCTGAAGGGAAATCTATTCAAAAGAACTAGATAACACGCTATTATTCCCACAGCTAACCCAAATTCCCTCCGTTGAGTTCCTAAGGATTTACCAAGACTATTTTACTGTTGGCCAAATAAATAAAATATGCATTCAAGCATAGAGAATAATAAATAATCAATTACAATCTCAAAAGAATAAAAATACGCAAATAATTAATTAAACATGCTTGGGATCCATTACAACCTTTAATTTAATGAATTAGCTACTAATGATATTCAATAAAAACAAAATAATCACTATTGATACAAAATAGAGACACATAAAATATAAACTAGAGAGAAATGGAAGAAAGAACTCTCGTTGCATCCTTCGCATTCAAACTTCAGCACCAGTTGAAGCACTCGTCCTTACCTTGCTTTAGACATTCTTATATGCTGAGGAAATCCAAAATTATGTTATGAGGCTTCTTTTTTAGGTTTTGGGATGAGCTTGTACTTATGTAGAAGGTCGTGGGGGTGTTTGCATGTTAAAAATTGGATCTGGGACAAACAAGGAATGCATTCTGCATTGCGACGCGCACCTAGAGCATCGCAACACGCGCTAGCCATGATTGGCACGTCGCGACGCGCCCACAAATAGTGCTCACTGGACAAGTGTTCTTCATACACGCATCTTAATGCACAATCCAGTGATGGGACGTGTATTTTGACTCTGATATTTGGCCTAATTTGGTCCGTATTTTGCCGTTCTTATCCCTAGTTGAATCAGTTTGAGTCGTGATATTATTTTGACTTGAAAAGCACACGAAACACATCAAAATATTTATAAAACTTGAAATGCACAAAAAATATTAAGATAGAGAGACAATAAATATATGTACATTGACCGCTAATCATGGTACATTTGTTTTTGGGGGTTAAATATTGAGCATGGTTTGAGTTGGCAAAGAAATCTATTACGCATAGTATTAAATTAAAGTTTATTTTACTATACAAGTCCGCAAGCTTAACTCATCAGGATAAGCTAGCTTATGAGCTATAAAAACTATATAAGCTCACAATCTTAACTCATACTAAAAAAAGTATATAAATTTATAAACCTATTTCCAATGTTTTAGAAACTGGACCGGTGATCGAAAAGGTTCAATGGGTCACTAGTTCGACCAATTGAACTTGTTCAAAAACCCGACAGAATCGACTGACATCATAAATAATATTAATTAAAAATTAAACAATATATATAAAAAAAATTACAATCATCAATTCTAAAAAATTTTAATATCAAAACAAGCATAATCGTCAATATTAAAACAATAAATATAGATTCCAAAACATACAAATCAACATTAGTTCTAAATTTCAACATAAATACACAATACATTCTATATAAATTTGTCATCAACAAATATAGTCATCAATATTAATTCTAAATTCCAACATAAATACAAACAATCATCTCAATCCTTCTTTATTTAGCGAAGATCGCAACCAATCCTATTATCATTAATATTGATACCACATTCAAATAAATCATCTTCATCCCATCTTCATCATCATTACTCAAATCAACATCTTCACCATCTACATAAATAAATTAAAGATAATTACTTATTAAGAAACAAACTTTAAAAATATTGTTTATTAGAAAACTAATTAGGCAAAACATTAGACTCACCAACTTTTGGATGTTCTTCGAGAATCTCTTCCATTTCATCAATATCAAGTTCACCTTCTACCTCTTCATCGACTATCCAAAACTTAGTGTTGTCAATTGACTCATAATCAATAGGATCATAAGGACTTTTATTAGTTTTTTTTGCCTATAACATATGGCAAAGATGAAATGAAGTAATAAATCAAAACTTGATACTTATCTAACAATATTGATAATCAACAATAATAATATCATACCTATTTTGCAAACGCAAGTTGTAATGAATATATACAAAATTATTGAGTCTTTGATGCTCTAACCTATTTCATTTCTTGGTATAGATACGTTCATACACACTCCAATTACGTCATATCCCGAAGAAGAGGTAGTTTGACTAAGAAGTTTTATTACAAACTTTTAAAACGTTGGCATATTATAACCAAAATAAGACCACCATTGATCTAAGTCAAAAAATAAAGAATAAATAAATAGATGATCAAGTAGCCTTGTAATTTTACAATTATTAGAAATATATAAGATATTAAAAATTTTCATTGTAAAGTATTTTCAAATGCTCGACATTCTGAAAGTTACATCAACAATCAACAAAGCCATTTAAATCCAAGGAAAAAAAACTCTTCAGTTTGAACCATATAGATTTATTAAAGATTTATATTTATTATTCCAATGCAATCTCACTCACTCAATATCCCCCCTCAAACTTAAGATGGTAGTGAGGAAACTAGATTGAGTTTGGAAACGAGGGTTGTGTAACGGCCAGGAAGAAAAGACTTGGTGAAGATATCGACTATTTGATCATCAGAGCGGAGATACACCAACCAAAGAGTACCGCGAGCAATATGTTGATGAATGAAATGAAAATCATTCTCAATGTATTTGGTACGTTCATGGAATACATTATTATATGCTATTTGAATAGCACTTTGATTGTCACAGTAAAAAGTAGTAAGTGGTGGTTGAGGCACTCCCATATCTTTGAGAAGCCGACGTAGCCATAGAAGTTCGACAGTAGTCACAACAAGAGCTCAATATTCAGCCTCAGTACTAGAACGAGCAATCAATGTATGTTTCTTACTACGCCAAGAAATAAGTGAGTCATCCAGAAAACCACAATAACCAGTAGTGGATCGACGATAAGTTCGATCACCTTCTCAATCTGCATCAGAGTAAGCTCGAAGAACAAGTGAAGAATTATCAGAGAAATGGAGACCACAAAAGAGAGTGCCTTTAACATAGCGAATGATGCGAAGCATAGTAGCATAATAAAGAGATCGATGAGCAGCCATGAGCTGACTTACAATATGAACAACATAGGAAATGTCTGGTCTAGTGACCGTGAGATAAATAAGACTACCGACTAATTTCCTATAGAGAGTAGGATTATCAAGAGGAGTGCCATCCATAGGTGTAAGTTTAGTATTATACTCGACAAGGATTGAAACTGTCTTGCTATTTGGGAGCTTGTTTTAGACCATATAGGGCGCGGCTTAGGCGGTATACCTTGTGTGGAGGATGAACAAGACTAGAAGGGGGTTTTTATGTAATTTTCTTTAGCTAGATCACCATTGAAAAAAATATTATTGACATCCATCTGAAATAAAATCCATTATCGAGCAGCAGTACTGGGAAGTAGGCTGCGTACTGAGGTAAGACGAGCAACTGTAGCAAATGTCACCTTATAATCAACCTCATATTCTTGAGTGAAGCCCTTAACAACAAGTCGTGCTTTATACCGCTCAATAGAACCATCTGTGTAAGACACATAAATCGGTGACGTTGTTCTAGGCTCACGGCCCGGTCGGGAGTACGGAGTAGCCCACGGGAGACTAAACCATAGAAATAAAATGGAGTCGCCACCCAGTGTGAACTGGGAAAATGATTTAAGGCCGCACTCACCCCTCGCAAGGGAAGACCTCAAACCGTTGGGTTCGGAATGGTCCATTACTTATGGCACTTGTAATGAAAGGATTTGTGCAATAATCTAACCAAGTCTACGCAACATACATACGCAAAATAACCTACATCTAAGTTCGCATAAAACTATATCTAAGTTTGCATATAACCTATATCTAAGTTTGCATATAACCTATATCTAAGTTTGCATGCATAAAAGTAAGGCGAATAACGGCAATCACACAATCTCATGTGTTAGACATTATGTCCCATAGCGTCACTGTTTGTAAATGATATTGTATTATTGTACAAAATTAACTATGTGATAATGAAATTGCCTTTTGCCGTTTTGTAATATTATTTACTTTGATATATAAATGGCGAAAGTCCATATGATTAATACCGGATTGAGATGATATGAGACAGTATCAATCCATAAAGGTTTAATCATTAAATATCCCTAGTCGGAGTATTATCGAGATCGGACATCAATAATGCGGAATAGACTAGTATTGCGCTTGTGCACGTTGTGAGGGCACAACGGCATAGTTCATATATATTTAAGTATTGGATACTTATGCAAGTGCGATAGGAGGTTGTGTTTTACCGATGGTACGGAAAACAGCTTCGCTCTGGATAGACCCCGCGGAATCCCATTGGTAGTATGTCTGCGTGTCTATGGGAGGCCGCATCAGGGTAGGTGTATATGATCTTAACCTGAGACTTACATCGCTAGTACTTGCGACTATCGGTAAACTTTGGTTTTGGTGGTTGGGGACCTTAACCGGTTCTGTGTACACCTCTTCTGGGTTTATCGAGAATCGTAGTGTACTGGATGTGATGTCGAGATGGAAGTATCACTTCAGACATATGGAGGTGATGATCACGCAGGACACTGAATTAGTACTCTATAAAAGGTTGCAACCGTCGGGACAATATGACCAGGTCAGGATTGTCCGATTTAAAGAGACTAGTTGCTTGATGTCCGATATATGTTTCGTACGGGGCAGACACATCTCCAGCCCCAGGCCTAACATGTGATCGTCCGATACTGGATCGATGTACGCAATACTACGGTATACTACGCTTGATATAGATCTTATATTCCTATAAGAATATTTCTGGAGAATTGGGTAGGCATGGCGCTTTGCTAGAAGCCAACATTGTCTTGTGAATCGGTATAAAAACGTAGTACGAGGTACGTACGTGTTCGGATTATCCGACGACCGTATTTACTGCCAACATATCCGGAGATCTCTTGGGTCGCTTCCTGAAGATTCACCTATGATATTTGATTCGGACTTAATTAATCTTGGATTAATTGCGGAGAAACTTTATCTTGGATAAAGTGCCTTGTTTAGAGAGAGAACGATTAATTTAGAATTAATCGATAAAATTATTATATTCGATAATAATCGAAATTCGATTTCGACGCGAAATTAAAATTAGAT
The DNA here is from genome assembly GCA_019454045.1 of Zanthoxylum bungeanum. Taxonomy (NCBI): domain Eukaryota; kingdom Viridiplantae; phylum Streptophyta; class Magnoliopsida; order Sapindales; family Rutaceae; genus Zanthoxylum; species Zanthoxylum bungeanum. The sequence continues at coordinate 159,775 of SKCR01021740.1, read as the reverse complement.
TTTAATTCGGGCAAACGAGTTAATTTAGAATTAATTCGTTAGCGACGTAAATAATAATTTCGCTAGGCGCAATTATTTATTTAAATTCGATTTAATTAACGTCGCGACGTAAGTTCGGTATTTCGGAAATATCGAACCCGAACGCGTGAGTGCACGTGGGCCCACTTTCATTTTGAAACGTGTGGGGCCCACATGACACATGTCATATTATGCATTATTTAATTGTTAATACATTGCATGGTGATAGTGTACAATGCACTCAATGGTTTTGCATGGAGTTTGAGTGTTTGACACTCTAAGCCATTGCATGATTTGTGTCATAAGTTTATTATTAATTTAATAAATATTATGGCATAAATATAAATTGATTTTTGGTAACAAAAATCATTCAACTCTCTCTCTCTCATTTTTGTTCACTTTGCCGTGAACTCCAAAGGCAAGAAGGGAAATTATTTTTCTTTTCTCCATTGTTGCTAGCACATCTTATGATCAAAGAAGGTGATAGGAAAACCATCAAAGAGCTTGGAATACACAAAGCTTGGAGCTTTCACTCTTTTTCTTCCTTTGGCCGAATCTACAAGGAACTTGGAGCTTCAACCTTGTTTCATCTTCTTCATCACAAAAGCTTTGTAAGTATGATTCCGCCATACTTCAAGTTTAATATATATATATATTCATTTGTTGTATTTCATATGCTTAATCTTTCTTGGGACATATAATAGAAACCAACAATGGTATCATGGAGCCATGGTTAAGCATGAAATACTTTAGGTTAAAATTTGGGTAAAATTGATTGAAGCATGTTCTTGTGAAATTTGATGAATGAGTATGCTTACATGTATAGAATGATATTATATGGAATCAATTTTGAGAAAAATGCATTGGATGATTTTTCCCCAAAACTTAACCTTGGCCGAATGGGTGTCACCATGGGTGTGTTGGAATTTTTTGTGTACAAGATCATTGGATGACTTAAAACGTATACGGGACGTAGATTAGTGATTCAATCGGATTGAAAAACAAATCGACACAAAAATTCTCACTTGGCCGAATACAATGGACATGAAAATGGACTGATTTTTGTTGGACATATGTTTTGAACAATAGATGATTAATAAATTAAATGGGTATTTTTGAAATATTTGGTTTAATATATAATCTTGGTTTTACACTTTAATTAATTGGACTTTAATGTTTGGAATATTAAAATTTAATTAATGGGCTTAATTGGTGAATTGGGCTTTTAATATTGTATTTGGGCATAATGGGCTTGGTTGGACCAAGTAGATTTGGGCCAAAAGGATTGGATCCAATTGGGCCTAAATCACTCCATTAAGTCCAAATATTATAATGGGCTTTAAAAAATTTAATTGGGCCTTATGGGCTTAAAATTGGTTTTATGGCACTTAAGGGTGATTCCTTATTTGGGCTTGGTAATTGGGTTTGACCCACATTGACCAAAGCCCAAGCCTTAATAAATCAATTGAAAGCCCATTTGACTTGAATTAAATTAACCATTGGATGTTAGTTGGGCTTTGAGACCCAATAGAATTAGATTTAGAATCTAAGTCTTTAAAGCACATTAAAAGTGTAAACATTTAATTTGGAATTAAATAATTGAATTAGTATTGAATACGAATTAAATTAGATTTAATAAGTAGTTCGATATAATTCGCGAATTCGTACCTTATGTACTTATTCTCAATCGAGTTGGGCTCGCGCAAATCAAACCGTTGTTTGAACATTGGATGATCACTTAAACAAAGACTAATTAATTGGATTAGATTGGTTGTAAATGCATGTCTTGTTTGAATATATATGTATGTGATGAATGAATAGTGATATCAGAGGGATATTAGAAGGGAAATGGTAATTTTAGAAATTATTGTTAATTTGGAATTTATAAATTGGACCTGCGTGTCCAGCCTTATCTCTTATCTCTTTGTATTCTCTTCTCACCTAATTCCCCTCAATGTAAATGAGCTTTCTCTTATAGTATTAGTAAATGGGTAGAAGTAGAATAGTGCTAGCAGGGAGAGGAAAGGGAGTGATTTGTTCTAGGAACAAGTTATTTATATATCCATCCGCAATATCACTATTAATTTACTTTACGCGCTTTATGATGTTTTAGAAGCATGCTTAAGGGTGTATGATGATGAGACCTAACAAAGATAAATAAATTGGTTGCCAATTACGCGAAAATCCCTCAATTTATATTAAGCAAATATCCTTCCATTGAATGATTCTTGTTCAAGATCCGAAGTGGCATTGGTTTGTTTGGCCAAAGTCAAGACCTTTGTCAATCAAGGATGTACTTGAATCATGAGAGTTTTGTTGCATATCGGTGTCTTGTCCAAATCGTGATTTTTATTGGCCAAAGTCAAGATCACTTTTTGTCCAATGACATTGATTACGAAACTTTCCTCGTCAATGGGTCCCGCTTAACTGGAATCATTAGGTTTGTTTTTGGCCAAAGCCAAGGCCTAGATGATTCGGAGGATGAGGTTAGGAAAATGTAATGGATACATTGACATTATACATATGTTTCGGACTTGGATGTCCACCTAACCGGATCTAGGAATTGGATGAGATCCAATTGATCATAGAGATCTACCTAAGTTAAATAGCATACAGCTTTTATTGGCCAAAGTCAAGTTGTGTGTGTTATTAAAGGGATCCTAGCCCACTAGGAAATTCGATTTCCCGAGTTCTCTACAGAGGGTTAGAGACTTGAAGAAAATAGTGGGAGGCTATTATTGAATTTGCAATTTCGTTCAGATATACTTAGCCTTACGCGTCTTTCAAAATTATTTCGTCAATATTTTAATAATTAGTTGGACTAATATATTGTTATTTTGCTTGTAACAGTTTGACTGTACCCATAACATCGTTGACTTTATAGTTGGACTATAGTTGTCAAGATGACTGGCCAGGGTAATGTCCGCGACATAATCATGGGCGATAATGTCTTCAAAGGGACAAACTTTGCCGACTGGGAAATGAACCTCAAGATAGTGCTTGGGGCTGAGAGGGTGCTATATTATTCAGAGACCTCTCCCACCTAAACCCACTGAGCCACTGGAGCTAGAGTTATGGAAGACTCATAGTGACGATTGTGACCAAGCTCAGTCAGTTATGCTAGCTGCAATGACCCAGCATTTCAGACGCCAGAACAGGGACTTGGATCCCTATAACATGATGGCAAGATTGCGTGATCTCCACCGCACCAACAAGCGGATGGAGAGGTACGAGCTAGTAAAGAAACTCTTCCGCTCCCGGATGACAGACGGCGCATCAGTTGAGGCCCACGGGACTCAAATGATCGCTGACATAGATGAGTTAGCCAAGATGGGCATTGTCTTGGAGGCAGAGCTGACGATTGATATGCTATTACAATCGCTACCGATACTTGGAAACAAATCATCATCAACTATAAGTTGATGGACACTGACGACACTCTTGGAGAGTTGTTGTCCATGCTGAAGGAGTCCGAAAAGGAACTCCTAAAAGGGAGCAAGCGCGAGGCGCATTATGCATCGACCTCTCATGCGCCAAGGGCTGGGCCCAAGGCAATTGGAGGTGCGAGGAAGAAGAAGTTCAAGAACAAGGGCAAAGGCAAGTTGACAGTGGCTTCTAGGAAGCGAAAGGACAAATCTCGCGACATCTGCCTCAACTGCGGCAAGAGGGGTCACTGGAAACGTGACTGCCGAATGGGCATAGGGCAGAGGGAGGATATCAAGGCTGGCAAGGCTATCGCCTCTGGTATGTTTGTTATTGAGATAAATATGAATACTTCTAGTTTTAAAAATTGGATTTTTGATTCTGGTTGTGGTGCTCATATTTGTACTGATGTGCAGGATCTGCAGGATAGCAGGTGCTGGCGTCGGGGGAGATGGATCTACGGGTCGGAAACGGAACACCTGTTGCTGTTTTGGCCGTAGGACTTTTGTTTTAGAACTGCCCTCAGGGCATGTACTTAAACTTTTGAACTGTTATTTTTTGTACCTAGTTTAACTAGGAATATTATATCGTATCCTTGTTAACCCAGCAGGGTTACACTTTTGTATTTAGAAACACTGGGTGTTATTTATATAAAAATGATACAGAAATTTGCACAGCTGTTGCAAATAACGGTCTTTATATTTTGAATATAAATGAATCTCCTAAAATGACAAACAAAAGGCTCAAAAGGAGTAATCTAAAAGATGAAGCTTATATGTGGCATTGTCGTCTAGGACACATCAACAAGACTCGCATATCCACACTTTCGAAGAGTGGGTACTTGGACGAATTTGATCCCAATCATATGACGTCTGCGAATCTTGTCTTTTAGGCAAAATGCCTAAATCACCTTTTAGCGGTAAAGGTGAACGTGCCACAGAACTGTTGGCTCTCGTTCATACTGACGTATGCGGGCCCATGTCTAGCCAGGCTAGAGGTGGATTTCACTACTTCGTAACGTTAACAGATGATGCATCTCGTTACGGTTATGTGTATCTTATGAGACACAAGTCGGAAACTTTTGAGAAATTCAAAGAGTTTCGACACGAAGTGGAGAAACAAACAGGGAAGAGTATTAAGACATTACGGTCAGATCGTGGTGGCGAATACTTAAGTTATGAGTTTCAAGATTACTTGAAAGAATATGGTATTCTATCACAGTGGACTCCTCCTGGAACACCGCAATTAAACGGTGTGTCCGAACGGAGAAACCGCACCTTGTTGGACATGGTAAGGTCAATGATGAGTCGCACTGAGCTACCAATATCCTTCTGGGGATACGCATTAAACAGTGCTATACTTATTTTGAATAAGGTACCGTCGAAGTCTGTTGAACAGACTCCATATGAGATATGGACAGGAAGGAAACCAGGTTTCTCTTTCCTGAAGATTTGGGGATGCTGGGCATATGTTAAACGTTTGGAAGGTACCAAACTTGAACCCAAATCTGATAAATGCCTTTTCGTAGGATATCCTAGGGAAACCAAGGATATTACTTCTATCACCCCACAGAGAACAAAGTATTTGTTGCTCTACAAGCATTTTTCCTTGAGAAGGATTTTATAAATGCAGTGGTAAGTGGGAGGACAGTAGAACTCGATGAAGATCGTAGTGATACTGTTCCTGGCAATGAATCAACGACGGAACAAGAACAGACCGTCCAGGATGAGTCTGTACCACAAACTTCATATACACAAGGACCGCGTAGGTCGGAGAGAGTCAGAACAGTACCTGAGAGGTATGGGTTCCTGATCTCACCTCATGTAGATATTAATCTTATTGAGGATAATGAGCGGCTACGTATGAGGAAGCGATACAAAATATCGATTCCGCTTTATGGCAAGAAGCCATGAAGTCCGAGATGGATTCCATGTACGCCAACCAAGTTTGGACACTGGTTGATGCACCAGAAGGCGTAAAGCCTATTGGATGCAGATGGATCTTCAAGAAGAAGACCGACATGGATGGCAACGTACAAACGTACAAAGCTAGGCTTGTAGCGAAGGGGTATCGTCAACAATATGGTATTGATTATGACGAAACCTTCTCACCCGTTGCCATGATTAAATCCATTCGGATAATGCTTGCAATAGCTGCATATTTCGACTTCGAGATATGGCAGATGGACGTTAAAACCGCTTTCCTTAACAGAAACCTTTTGGAGGATGTTTATATGCAACAGCCTGACGGTTTATCGTACCTAGACTTGCAAACAAGGTTTGTAAGTTAAATCGATCCATTTATGGATTAAAGCAGCATCACGGTCATGGAATCAGCGTTTTGATGAGATCATAAAAGAATATGATTTCGTGCAAAACGCAGATGACCCTTGTGTATACAAGAAGGTTAGTGGGAGAGCACTTACTTTTATTGTCCTTTATGTCGACGACGTATTGCTTATAGGCAATGACATTCCCATGCTAACGTCGGTGAAAGCTTGGCTTTCATTAAAATTCTCCATGAAAGATCTGGGAGAAGCAGCCTTTATTCTTGGAATAAAGATCTACCGGATAGATCTAGAAAGCTGCTTGGACTCTCCCAGAGTACATACATTGATAAAGTGTTGAAGCGATTCAACATGGAACAATCCAAGAGGGGATTGGTTCCAATGGTACGTGGTGCCTCTCTGTCTAAGGACATGTGTCCTAAGACTCAGGAAGAGAGAGACAACATGAGTCGGATACCGTTTGCCTCGGCAGTCGGATCGATCATGTATGCCATGATATGTACACGACCTGATGTCTCATATGCTTTGAGCATGTGCAGTCGCTATCAGGCCGATCCAGGTGAAGGTCACTGGATAGCAGTTAAGAATATCCTTAAGTATCTTAAACGAACTAAGGATGATTTCTTAATTTATGGAGGTGGAGAACTTGCGGTATCTGGGTATACCGATGCAAGTTTCCAAACCGACAAAGATGACTACAAGTCGCAATCCGGGTACATTTTTTGTTTGAATAACGGAGCAGTGAGCTGGAAATCTTCCAAGCAAGATACTGTTGCCGATTCAACAACAGAAGCGGAGTACATCATCGCTGCATCTGAAGCAAGCAAAGGAGGCAGTTTGGATCCGAAAGTTCCTAATCGGATTAGGAGTAGTTCCGTTAGCAGCTGAGCCCGTTCCATTGTATTGTGACAATAACGGGGCTATAGCACATGCTAAGGAACCAAGGTCTCATCAACGGTCCAAGCATGTTCTTCGACGTTACCATCATCTGATTCGGGAGATTATACATCGTGGCGATGTAAAGGTCGAGAAGGTCACATCAGATGACAACATTGCAGATCCGCTGACGAAGGCTGTTCTTCAGCAAGTTTTTGAACGACACATACATAGTTCGGGTATTAGATGCTTGAGTGACTGGCTATAGGCCAAGTGGGAGATTGTTAGACATTATGTCCCATAGCGTCACTGTTTGTAAATGATATTGTATATTGTACAAAATTAACTATGTGATAATGAAATTGCCTTTTGCCGTTTTGTAATATTATTTACTTTGATATATAAATGGCGAAAGTCCATATGATTAATACCGGATTGAGATGATATGAGACAGTATCAATCCATAAAGGTTTAATCATTAAATATCCCTAGTCAGAGTATTATCGAGATCGGACATCGATAATGCGGAATAGACTAGTATTGCGCTTGTGCACGTTGTGAGGGCACAACGGCATAGTTCTCATATATTTAAGTATTGGATACTTATGCAAGTGCGATAGAGGTTGTGTTTTACCGATGGTACGGAAAACAGCTTCGCTCTCTGATAGACCCCGCGGAATCCCATTGGTAGTATGTCTGTGTGTCTATGGGAGGCCGCATCAGGGTAGGTGTATATGATCTTAACCTGAGACTTACATCGCTAGTACTTGCGACAATCGGTAAACTTTGGTTTTGGTGGTTGGGGACCTTAACCGGTTCTGTGTACACCTCTTCTGGGTTTATCGAGAATCGTAGTGTACTGGATGTGATGTCGAGATGGAAGTATCACTTCAGACATATGGAGGTGATGATCACGCAGGACACAGAACTAGTACTCTATAAAAGGTTGCAACCGTCGGGACAATATGACCAGGTCAGGATTGTCCGATTTAAAGAGACTAGTTGCTTGATGTCCGATATATGTTTCATACGGGGCAGACACATCTCCAGCCCCAGGCCTAACATGTGATCGTCCGATACTGGATCGATGTACGCAATACTACGGTATACTACGCTTGATATAGATCTTATATTCTTATAAGAATATTTCTGGAGAATTGGGTAGGCATGGCGCTTTGCTAAAGCCAACCTTGTCTTGTGAATCGGTAAAAACGTAGTACGAGGTACGTACGTGTTCGGATTATCCGACGACCGTATTTACTGCCAACATATCCGGAGATCTCTTGGGTCGCTTCCTGAAGATTCACCTATGATATTTGATTCGGACTTATTAATCTTGGATTAATTGCGGAGAAACTTTATCTTGGATAAAGTGCCTTGTTTAGAGAGAGAACGATTAATTTAGAATTAATCGATAAAATTATTATATTCGATATAATAATCGAAATTCGATTTCGACGCGAAATTAAAATTAGATTTTTTCGGGCAAACGAGTTAATTTAGAATTAATTCGTTAGCGACGTAAATAATAATTTCGCTAGGCGCAATTATTTATTTAAATTCGATTTAATAACGTCGCGACGTAAGTTCGGTATTTCGGAAATATCGAACCCGAACGCGTGAGTGCACGTGGGCCCACTTTCATTTTGAAACGTGTGGGGCCCACATGACACATGTCATATTATGCATTATTTAATTGTAATACATTGCATGGTGATAGTGTACAATGCACTCAATGGTTTTGCATGGAGTTTGAGTGTTTGACACTCTAAGCCACTGCATGATTTGTGTCATAAGTTTATTATTAATTTAATAAATATTATGGCATAAATATATTGATTTTTGGTAACAAAAATCATTCAACTCTCTCTCTCTCATTTTTGTTCACTTTGCCGTGAACTCCAAAGGCAAGAAGGGAAATTATTTTTCTTTTCTCCATTGTTGCTAGCACATCTTATGATCAAAGGAGGTGATAGGGAAACCATCAAAGAGCTTGGAATACACAAAGCTTGGAGCTTTCACTCTTTTTCTTCCCTTTGGCCGAATCTACAAGGAACTTGGAGCTTCAACCTTTGTTCATCTTCTTCATCACAAAAGCTTTGTAAGTATGATTCCGCCATGCTTCAAGTTTAATATATATATATATTCATTTGTTGTATTTCATATGCTTAATCTTTCCTTGGGACATATAATAGAACCAACATCATGAACATATTAAATTGATACATGCAGAAACATAAATAAATAACAATTATCTAAACATAAAAATTAAAGAGAGATAATCAAATTCCTAACATGGAGAAAATAACTAAATCATGTATTAAAAATAACATACTATTCCTAATGAACAACTGATAAACACAAAATCGGATGAAACGAAATATATATGTCTCTCAAGCGGTACGTGGAATTGTATCCCAAGTACAGACCGCACTACCGTCCATTCGGATGCGCCTACGGAATTTACGTCTGGGTTTCCATCCGATATACCGCGAGAGATAACACAAAATCATTCATCCAATGGCCACAACATTTATAAATCAAAGATACACATGCGAAGAAATAATAATAAATAACAGAAAAAAAGAACAGGAATAAATAAAAGGGTGCCCTCAGATCTAACCTCTTAAGTCATCTCTTGGAAGTGCGTTACACGGTTGTCGGAAGGATTGATACTCCGCAACCTTTCCGATTTACTGGTTCGTTGTTTTCCTTCGTTGCCTCGCTGTTTGGGCTACTGTTTTGCTCTGTTTTATGCGGTGGATGTGCAGTTTTTCTGGACTGGTTTGCGGGTTTAAACGTGCAATTTTTCAGGGACTGTTTTTGGTGAAAATGGGCTGTTTTTCAGGGGCTGTTTTCGGTGGTAACATGGGCAGTTTGCAGGGGCTATTTTCGGTGGTAAAGGGGCAGATTTCAGAGCAGTTTCGGTGATGAAGATAGTGCAGTTTTGGTGGAAGCTTAGGGGTAGTTTCAGTGCAGTTTTGGTGTTGGTTTCTGGTTGGGATTTGCGGTAATTGTAAGGGGTTTCAGGGGGATGTGTTTTCGGTAATGGCAAGGGAAATTTCAGGTTCTATTTTTGGCTGTGGAAGACTTGCATGGATCTCTTTTCACGGCAACAAGGGGGTGTTTTTCTTTGCTCTTTGCGTGAATGTTCTAGGCTAGGAAGGTGAAGGGTTTGGTTTAAGGTCCTTTTTATAGGAGAGGGTTAGGGCTTTCCTTGTACGAGAAGGGGATGAATAATGTAATTATGGAGGATTTCTTTTAATTAGTGTGCTATAAGAAAATGATCTCTCTAATTTATGGAGGGGATTGTTTTAGTTTATGAAAAAGGATTTAATTTAATTAGGAATGTGATTTATGAGATTTGATTTGATTCTTTAATTCGGGAAGATGATTTGATTTGATTTTAACATGTGTTTAATGTGTGGATTTATTATTTTGGAGGGATTGGGCGTGTGGTTGGTCTTTTGGTCGTGTATTTGGGTTCTTTCGGTGGGCTTGGTGGTGTGTGGCTTGCGGGGGTTTGGGCTGAGGATAAGTTTTAAAACAGAGGTCCAACGAGCAAACCTGAAGCTAAGCAAACGAATTAAGTCCAACAAGGTATCAATTTCTGATTTTTTTCCTTCCGACGTCCATCTCTCGCGACTTCCATAACTTAAAGAGTAGTGCCTCCGTATGAGGCTCATCATCGGGACTTATATGCAAAAATACAGTGCCTACAGTCGCCCCCACTTTGATGGGACATGTGCAGTGTGTGACAATGTCAATCCTATCAAAGTTATGCAATGCATTTTTACCTACCTGGCTCGCCAGCTGCCACTTGACTTGTATGTTGCTTCGAACTGAGTTGATCTGGTGGTGAGGTGCTGCGACCTCAAGGTTCATCCCTGCAAGATGCTGCGATCTCAAGGAATCACTACCGAACTGAGCTGATATGGTGGCGAGGTGCTTCAACCTCTGGGCTTTGTTCCCGAACCATCGAGTGTGGGCTTTGTTCCCGAACTGTACTGATAAGTTGTGGGCCTCGACCCTGAGGCGGATCCCAAAAACTACTGATGTGGGCCTCGACCTTGGGACACATCCCAAATTTCTGATAAGTGTGGGCCTCGACCTTAGGACGCATCCCAAAAACTGCTGATATGGGCCTCGACCATGGGACGCATCCTAAACATCAGATATGTGGGGCTCGACCCTGGGACGCATCACAAACTACTGATGTGGGCCTCGACCCTGGGACGCATCCCAAACATCAGATGGGTGGGCCTCGACCCTGGGATGCATCCCAAACTGCTGATGTGGGCCTCGACCCTGGGACGCATCCCAAACATCAGATGTGTGGGCCTCGACCCTGGGAGGCATCTCAAACTGCTGATGTGGGCCTCGACCCTAGGATGCATCCCAAACATCAGATGTGTGGGGCTCGACCCTGGGACGCATCCCAAACTACTGATGTGGGCCTCAACCCTGGGACACATCCCAAACATCAGATGTGTGGGCCTCGACCCTGGGACGCATCCCAAACTACTGATGTGGCCTCAACCCTGGGACACATCCCAAACATCAGATGTGTGTGCCTCGACCCTGGGACGTATCCCAAATTGCTGATGTGGGCCTCGACCCTGAGACGCTCCCAAACATCAGATGTGTGGGCCTCGACCCTGGGACGCATACCAAACTACTACTGATGTGTGGGCCTCGACCCTGGGACTCATCCCCAAACTGATACTGATGTGGGCCTCGACCCTGGGACTCATCCCAACCTGATACTGATGTGGGCCTCGACCCATGCTCCATTCCCGGCATACATAACCTTATCCCTATGGAATTACTGATGTGATGGTTCATTCTCGAACCGTGCCGTATGAGAAAGGGTAGACTGGTCCCCCCAGTCTCGGTTCATTCTTCTATTCCTTGTTGCTTTCATTAGGTCAAGGTAGATCTCCTGATGTTACATATCAACATACTATACTGCCTCTCACGAGATAATCTCGATAGCTAAGCATATTTTCGTCCTCAAAGGATGTTTAGTGTCGAAACTAGAGAACCTTCAAAGTACTTAATACATCTCAACTCCGATTGTCTGAATAAATGATCTGAACTAGACTCTAAGTGTATGTGTGCCAAGGTTCTTTCGCAGCTTAATCCTTAAGTAAGCCGACTTGATGATTTTGTCTCGAAGAATTGGATCAGTGGGTCTAACCAACAGAGATGTCTTGATCATGCTCTGCGATTACTTCTTCGTACTCAATATGATATGGTTTTATTTTCTTATTTTCTTTCGTCTCTTCATTTTTTTTTCAACGCACCTACCCTTTAAGGTAGCATATCTCCTCATGGTGGTCCTAATACTCACCCATGGGTAGTTTCACGCTTATCAGTTATAGGTGGTTTATTTTTCCTCTTCGGAGACTTTTTCTTCATTTCCAACCATATCATATATCGTAACACGAGTAAACCAGGATGGGCATCTAAGCAAACGATCATTCACTGATCCATCATCTTTTCAACTAGTCGTCTTACCGACTACTCAGGCTTCCACCGCTAAGATCCTGTAATTAAGTGCCCGCAATTCTAGCCGAGATCAACCACTCAGAATACCAGATGAGAGCACATCTTGTACTTATCGTTTCTAAGGTTTCACCCTACAACAAACAATTTCATCACCGGACATATGCCTGACCATCAAGGATTTTTTTTTCACTCGACTGGAATTCTTCCTTTCAACTGCTGATAATGTGGGCCTCAACCCTGGGATCCATTCCCGAAACTGACACTGATGTGGGCCTCAACCCTGGGATTCATTTCCGATTGATACTGATGTGGGCCTCAACCCTGGGATTTATTTCCGACTGATACTGATGTGGGCCTCAACCTTGGGATTCATTTCCGACTGATACTGATGTGGGCCTCAACCCTGGGATCCATTCCCGAAAATGATACTGATATGGGCTTTAACCCTGGGATCCATTCCCGAAATTGATACTGATGTGTTACTGATTCTGGTTGGCTTACATTTGCCGCTTTGTCCTTCTTTTTGAAACCTGTAAATACAAAACAGAACGAACACAACAATAGAATGCAAGTACGTTACATGTATGCATGCATGCATGAATGAATTTCCTATTCCGTTGGGTTAGGTCTTCCGTCAGTCCTCCTGGTGATCGCTTGGTCTTCTCTCCCTCAGGCAAAATATTGCTTCAATCTATCCACGTTGATCGGCTCGGTGAACTCGTTCCCTTCCAAATCTGATAGTCTCACTGCCCCATTTCCCATTACTTTCTGGACTATATAAGGTCCTTCCCAGTTAGGTCTGAACTTCCCTCTCGGGTCTGTCGTCGACGGCTTTGACTGCTTAAGCACCAGATCACCCTTTCTGATCTTGTTAGGACGCACCTTCTTGTTGAATGCTCGAGCCAACCTCTTTTGGTATAACTGCATATGACATAAAGACTTCATTCTCTTTTCATCAAGTAATGTTAACTGTTCAAATCTCCGCGAGGCCCATTCTTGTTCAGGTAACTTTGCTTCTGCTAATACCCGTATAGACTGTATCTCAACTTCCTTTGGCAGTACTGCTTCCATCCCATAGACCAAAGAGTAAGGCGTGGGTCCTGTTGCTGTTCTTATAGAAGTTCTGTACCCCCACAGGGTGTATGGTAGTTTTTCAGCCCAATCTTTGTAGTTCTCCGTCATCTTGGTTAGTATCTTCTTTATCGTCTTATTGGCTGCCTCGACAGCCCCATTTGCCTGCGGTCGGTAAGGTGACAACTTGTGATGTCCTATCACGTACCTCTATATCATTGCCTTTGTTTCTCCTTAAAACTGGACTCCATTGTCTTTTACTACGTGATGCGGCATCCCATATCGACAAATGATGTTCCAGGCTATGAACTTTGTCATCTGCTTTGCTGTGACATTCCGAAATGACTCGGCTTCCACCCATTTTTAAAAGTAGTCTACTACCACTACTATGAAGGGATGTCCATTCGATACGTGCGGTCGAATTTCTCCGATTATATCAATCCCCATCTTGAGAAAGACCACGGCTTTGACAGCCCGTGCAACTCTGTGTGAGGCAAGTGGTTCAAGTTACCGTGCGCTTGACGATCATGATAATTTTTAACTATTGAGGAGAGAAAAAACTTGAAAAAACAGGCAAAATCAATGTCTTTATTATTAATAGATGCGATATCACAATTGAATAAGATCAGTAAAACAAACATCCCCATAATTTGCAACTTTATCTTCTTCCATCTTCTTGCTTTTTTCGGATATCAGATCCTCTAACTGCTGTAATTCTTTTTCTCATTTACTTTCCTCATCTGCTCCGTTTCATTTTTACTATTGTTGCCCCATATCCCCATGCGGGAAGCTTGATGGTCGTGAGTTTGGAGGACAGTGCTGTCGGGTAGGCTAGAGTTGATTATGTGGGTGGGTAGAGGTTTTCTATGTGCGTTGGGTTGTTCTTTTTCCAGGTAGGGTATTTTAAGGGAGTTGATGAGGTTCTGGATTTCATGTCTGAGGCGGGCACAACTGTCGGTGTCATGGCCTCTTTGCTGGTGTAGGTAACAATATAGGTTTATATCAAGGAAGCGTGGCACAGGGTTCAGAAGTGGTTTAGGTTTTAAGGGACTTAGGAGTTCTTGCCTTTTCAGCTCTTCAAACACCATTGACAAAAAAAGGTCTACCAAAATTAAAGAATCGCTTGTTCCTGATAGGGGCGACCTCAGAAGGAGTGGGCTTGGTCCCCGAAGGTCCCCTAATGGTCTTTCTATTCCGGTTGCAGAACTTTCTATCATTGGTTATATAGGGTATGGTCAAACTGGCCATAGCGGCGGTCAAAGCTTATAACTGCTCGGTAATCTTAGTGAGATTAGTCTCCAACTGATCCATGCGAGAACCCTCGTTATCTGACTCACTCATGTTCGCTAACGATCTTTCGACAAGTCTTCATTCCTCTCTAACCCAACGGGTATCTATGGTGTCTTTTAAAACCGCATGTTAGCATGTATGCGTGCGATGCATGGAATATATAAGTCGGCCCATTATCATTCCAAAGCATTCAACCATACTATTGCGCGGTGCAAACTTGTCCCAGTTGAAAAGGCCCAACAAGTTTACACTTTTACGATAACATGGCTAAACAACTTCAAATGATAAAAAGCCTAAACACAAAATGGCACATCGTCTTTTTAGAAGCTTTTGGCCTAATTTCCAGAGGGCACGAACTTGCCCCAGTTTAAATGGCCCAACAAGTTCATATCTCCTGACAGGAAGTCCAACTGAATCCAAATGATGATGAACCCGAGTGCAAGCATAAAGAGGTGTTTTCTATTGGTCCTACAACTACAATTCACGTGTGGGTTTATAGGGGTATAGACAAAGGCTCCCGCTGGCGAAGGATTGCCCACAACTAGGACTCCCCACCCAAGGGTTCGAGCGACCGAGTGAGCGCACCTTTTTTATACGCTAAGGTACATGCCAACGAGTTATGATACGTGACTGACTGTCAAATGGATTTCCTATCGTAGATTCCCCAGAGGGAGGGTGGAGCAGACTCTCTTAAATACCCAAGCCTCTTAGGCTCTTATCACCTTGGTGACAGGAATAAACAATAGGTCCGCCAAATTAGTCCATCACGGTAAGCTTCGAGTAAATGATTATCTAGGTTCCTTCACAGCTTTTCCTTATAGAAATGTAGTGAATGAAGGAAGACACCAAACCATTACCTAGCTCTAATAGTGCCTTTGATTAAACCCCTTCAACCCACTGTAGACACGGTTAACTAAAACAAAAATCACAAACATTACAAGGTATTATTTCGGGGCCGATTCTCTATCCCCAGTGCAGTCGCCAGACTGTAAGACACAGAAATCGGCGACGCTGTTCCAGGCTCACGGCCCGGTCGGGAGTATGGAGTAGCCCGCGGGGGACTAAACTGGAGAAATAAAATGGAGTCGCCACCCAGTGTGAACTGAGAAAATGATTTAAGGCCGCACTCACCCCTCGCAAGGGAAGACCTCAAACCGTTGGGTTCGGAATGGTCCCTTACTTATGCCACTTGTAATGAAAGGATTTGTACAATAATCTAACCAAGTCTACGCAATATACATACGCAAAATAACCTATATCTAAGTTCGCATACAACTATATCTAAGTTTGCATATAACCTATATCTAAGTTTGCATATAACCTATATCTAAGTTTTCATGCATAAAAGTAAGTCGAAATAACGGCAAACACACAATCTCATGAACACATTAAATTGATACATAAAGAAACATAAATAAATAACAATTATCTAAACATAAAAATTAAAGATAGATAATCAAATTCCTAACATGGAGAAAATAACTAAATCATGTATTAAAAATAACATACTATTCCTAATGAACAACGGATAAACACAAAATCGGTTGAAACGAAATATGTGTGTCCCTCAAGCGGTACATGGAATTGTATCCCAAGTACAGACCACACTATCGTCCATTCGGATGCGGTTATGGAATTTACGTCAGGGTTTCCATCCGATATACCGCGAGAGATAACACAAAATCATTCATCCAATGACCACAACATTCATAAATCAAAGATACACATGCGAAGAAATAATAATAAATAACAGAAAAAAGAATGGGAATAAATAAAGGGTGCCCTCGGGTCTAACCTCTTAAGTCATCTCTTGAAAGTGCGTTACGCGGTTGTCATAAGGATTGATGCTCCACAACTTTTCTGATTTACTGGTTCGTTGTTTTCCTTCGTTGCCTCACTTTTTGGGCTACTGTTTTGCTCTGTTTTATGCGGTCGATGTGCAGTTTTTCTGGACTGGTTTGCGGGTTTAAAAGTGCAGTTTTTTAGGGACTGTTTTTGGTGAAAAGAGGCTGTTTTTCAGGGGCTATTTTCGGTGGTAATATGGGCAGTTTGCAGGGGACTATTTTTGGTGGTAAAGGGGCAGATTTCAGGGCAGTTTCGGTGATGAAGACAGTGCAGTTTCGGTGGCAGTTTATGGGTAGTTTTGGTGTAGTTTTGGTGTTGGTTTCTGGTTGGGATTTGCGGTAATTGTAAGGGGTTTCACGGGGATGTGTTTTCGGTAATGGCAAGGGAAATTTCAGGTTATGTTTTCGACTGTGGAAGGCTTGCATGGATCTCTTTTCACGACAATAAGGGGTGTTTTTCTTTGCTCTTTGCGTGAATTTTCTAGGCTATGAGGGTGAAGGGTTTGGTTTAAGGTCCTTTTTATAGGAGATGGTTAGGGATTTCCTTGTACGAGAAGGGGATGAATCATGTAATTATGAATGATATCTTTTAATTAGTGTGCTATAAGGAAATGATCTCTCTAATTTAGGGAGAAGATTTTTTTAGTTTAGGAAAAAGATTTAATTTAATTAGGAATGTGATTTATGAGATTTGATTTTATTCTTTAATTTGGGAAGGTGATTTGATTTGATTTTAACATGTGTTTAATGTGTGGATTTATTATTTTGGAGGGATTGGGCGTGTGGTTGGTCTTTTGGGCATGTATTTGGGGTTCTTTTGGTGGGCTTGGTGGTGTGTGGGCTTGGTGTGTGGCTTGCGGGGGTTTGGGCTGAGGATAAGTTCAAAAACAGATGTCCAACAAGCAAACCCGAAGCTAAGCAAACAAATTAAGTCCAACAAGGTATCGATTTCTGAATTTTTCCTTCAGACGTCCATCTCCCGCGACTTCCATAACTTAAAGAGTAGTGCCTCCGTACGAGGCTCATCATCTGGACTTATATGCAAAAATGCAGTGCCTACAATCTGGATGTGTTTTTATTTTATATACCCATTTACATCCCATTGGAGTTTTACCAGGAGGAATATCAACTAGGTACCAAGTACCATTTGTTTACCAAAGCATGTAATTCATCTGGCATAGCTTGCTGCTAATGAGAATTAGAGGATGCCTCCCTATAGGACTGAGGTTCATGCAAAGAAACAGTAGTGGAAAAACAATGATAATTTTGAAGATTAGTAGAAGGGTGTCTTACTCGAGGAGAATAACGAGAAGAGGAAGTATCAATATCGTAGGAGTGTTCAATCGCAAGGGTGTTAGAGATAGTATCTGCAAGATGAGCATCATTAAGGACATGTAGCAATGGGGTTGGACATCTGTAGGCTCACTGAAGGTACCTGTATCATGAACAAATGGAAACAACTCGATAAAGGGATCATTGAAAAGTGGAGGGTGGTCAGAATACACTTTGAAATCGGAGAGAGAATAGAACATAATGTGCTCCCATGAGACAACATGACATGAGATGTGAAATTTTTGTGACATAGGATCCCAACTACGATACCTTTTATGTTCAATTCCATAACCTAAGAAACAACAGAGTCGAGCATAAGGTTTTAACTTGTGGTGCTCAGTAGAAGGAAAAATGACAAAACAAACACTCCAAAAAATTTAAGAAGATCATAGGAAGGAGAAATACCATATAAGCACTCATAGGGAGATATGTGTTGTTTAGTGATTGGAGAAGGAATATACTTAATAACATATATTGCGGTGAGAACGGTTTTTCCCCAAAATATTCTAGACAAGAATATGATATGTGTTGGGAAGCGGCCCCGAGTGCGCAGCGGAAAATCAAAATTATTATGCCGCTTTCCCTTTGCCCAAGACCCATTTGTTTTGATTATTCTACAAGCCTAGGCATGTTAGTATATATTCTAAGCATAAAACTCATAAAACATGCAAAGAACATAAACCTAAACATGCTAACTATCATAATAACTCTAATTAAAATAAAGAAAGAAAAAAAGACTTACTTGAACCGTAGACTCCTCTAGTCCTCCCTCCAATCTACAAGATTTTCTCGAACTCAGCAAGCTCTTCCACGTTCCAAAGAGCCACCCAAGTGTGTGGCCTCCAAAGATGCACACACCAAAGCCAAAACTCAACGGCAAGACTACGCCTTGAGTGCACAGGTTTTTTGCCCTTGGTGCTAGCCTAGGCAAATACCTCAAAACTTTTAACTCGAGGTTCCTCTAGTCAATTAGACTTAAGGATCCTCAAAATCAGTAGCTTACTCTTAAAACTTTAGAGTTGCTCACTTATATAAAACCAAGATTTGAAAGGTTTGGTGCAAAAATTTGTGAAGAATTCTTTGGGTTTATATAGTGCTCCAAAGACAACAAAATTAATTAAGAATCCGATGTGGGATAAAAGCCAATTTAATCTTAGCCATTGGATATTAATTTAGTGGTTTAATGAGATTATAAAACCTTAATAAGAGTTTGGGCCGAATTGGAATTCAAAACAAATAAAAAAATAACAAATTTTTTTACTATTAACGTGAATAGTATTTTTTTATTCCATTCCCCAAAGTGCCCCTATCGTTATTCACCAATCCCTAAGCCAATATGGAACCTCATAAATGATCTGTTCAATAATTAAACATATTGAACCATTTATGAACAATTCCTACAACAATCATATATGCTGTTAAATATGTATTGTGCACTGTTAACCATTTATTTCGACTTTATTGTGTGTGACCTTTTGGGTTCTCCTCAAGTGGACATGAAATGAATCGTGATAATTTAATCGAACATAAATTATCCTCCGATCAGATGGTCGTTCGATTTCAATGACCAAGGTTGACATCTAGCAACATGCCAATGCCCCCAAATGAGAAGGAAAGATATATATACCCATTCTGTATGCGATTTGTATATGATACGGTCCATCGCCTCACTGTATCCCCACCTATTGACCTAGGGTATGGAAAATGTCTACCTATATGGTCAAATGTATGATGTTGATAGTGTCATGAATCGTGCTAACCCAAAAATCTCACATGACTCTTCCGCTGTGGCCACAGTCTCAAGCACTGATCACATATATCAACCCGCGAACTGGAATACTACTCTGATAAGAAAATATTATCCGAGAGAGTGGTGATTCTCTGTTGTATCTTTACAAACTTCACGTGTTTCAACAAATGACCCAATCATACCCTTATGACTGGATCTTTTTAACCGGGGAAGGAGAATGTCAAAGTTATTTGATCCACACATAAGATTGTAAAGACCTCAAGTCTAAGGACTAGTCATATAATCGATACATGAAAGTTCTCACAGACACATGGGATAAACACTCCATATGAAAACTTTTGGCGGTCAGTTCGATGGACACGAGCAACTCATGCATCCTTGTGATACACCAAGCAGACGGATCTCCGCTAGTAGCCTATGAGATCGGCTACCCCACTAAAGGGCGGATCATATCATCATGCTAGTCTCTCCACTTTGTGAATGCCCAAATTATTCACAAAACTATGACTATGAACATTTAAGAGTAATGATTTTCATAAGGCGTGTAAGCCATCATCTTATTTCTCCAAGGGCTTTATTACAGTGTTGATGATTCATATAAGTTATGTAAGACACGTATAATAAATATTTCCATTTTATTAATTAATGAAAATATTACAAATACATGTACATATAGCCCATCCACAAGTTGGGTATAGGGCATATCCCTAACAATCTCACACTTGCATTATAGCCAATTAGTATGAGTCTGGATACCATACTCTCGGGTGTGCCTATCATGCTTTAGTAAGAGAATCTGCAAGATTATCTTCTGTGGGTATTTTCTCTATAATAACTTCTTTTCTCTCAACAATCTCCCTGATGAGATGAAATCGTCTGAGTACATGCTTGGATTTCTGGTGGGACCTTGGTTCCTTTGATTGAGCAATGGCGCCCGTGTTGTCACAGTGCATCGTGATGCCATTCTTTATCGCAGGAAGCACTTCCAGTTCCGTGATGAACTTCTTTATCCAGACTGCTTCTTTAGCTGCCTCAGATGATGCAATATACTCGGCTCAGTGGTGGAGTCTGCTCTAGTTGACTTCTTTTAGCTTTTCCAACTGATAGCACCGCCATTCAAAGTAAACAGATATCCTGTTTGCGATCTACTGTCATCCCTATCGGTCTGAAAGCTTGCATCACAGTAACCAATGACTTTCATCTTAGAACAGTCTCCGTATGTCAAAAATACATCCTTAGTTCTTCTTAGATACTTGAGGATTGTTTTGACAGCTGCCCAGTGTTGCTCACCAGGATTTGTCTGATACCTGCTCGTTATGCTAAGAGAATAAGAGACATCAGGACTTGTACATAGCATGGCGTACATTATCTATCCTATTGCTGAAGCATAATGGATCCTACTCATACGCTCTCTATCTGAAGGAGTATGTGGACATTGCTCCTTTGATAATTTGATTCCATGACAAGTAGGTAAATTAGCTCTTTTGGAATCTTCCATTTTGAATCTTTTCAAAACTTTATCAATGTACGTAGATTGAGAAAGTCCTAACAACCTCTTAGATCTATCACGATAGATCTTAATGCTGAGGATGTAGGCTGCTTCTCCCAAATCTTTCATGGAGAAATTCTGAGATAACCATTGATTTGTGGCTTGCATCATTGGAATATCATTCCCGATGATTAATATGTCATCGACATATAAAACAAGAAATACAACAGCACTCCCACTATTTTTCCTGTAAACACAAGGCTCATCTACATTTTTGATGAAGTCAAATTCTTTGATTGTCTCATCAAATCGTATATTCCAACTTCTGGAGGCTTGCTTGAGTCCATAAATGGATCGTTTAAGCTTGCATACTTTATCATGATCATCCTTAGATGCAAACCCCTCAGGTTGTGTCATATAGATTTCCTCTAGGAGGTTCCCATTAAGGAAATTTGTTTTGACATCCATCTGCCAAATCTCATAATCAAAGTGTGCAGCTAGTGCCAGTAAAATTCGAATGGACTTTATCATTGCAACAGGCGGGAAGGTTTCCTCATAGTCAATTACTTGGATTTGTCTATAACCTTTCGCCACCAACCTAGCCATATAAGTTTGGATGTTGCCTTCTGCATCAGTTTTACGCTTGTAAATCCACTGGCAAGCCTATGGGTTTTATCCCTTCAGGTGCATCTACCAAGTCCCAGACTTGATTCTGATACATAGAGTCTATTTCAGATTTCATGGCCTCAAGCCACTTGACTGAATCAATCTCACGCATTGCTTCGTCATAACTGGTGGGATCGTCATTATCAATGACCTGATCATGTTCCCCATCAATATGGAAACCATATCTTTCAGGCTCATGTCTTTCCCTACCAGACCTTCTAAGTTCATAACCTTGTGGTTGTTCCGTCGCTGCCCTTTTGATGGGCCTGGGGTTTAGTTCTATTTTAGTTTGTTCTTCTCATACCTCATCGAGTCAAGACTACTCCCACTATATTTCTTGAGAAGGAATTTATTCTCAAGAATTTTAGCATTTCGTGAGATAAATATTCTTTGTTCATTTGGGACGTAGATCACGTATGCTCTTGAGTTCAAGGCATATCCTAAAAACTTACATTTAACTGCCCTATCATCCATTTTGTTAGTTTGTGTGAGCTTGACATATGCGTCACATCCCCAAACTCTTAGATAACTAAGACTAGGACGTTTCCCAGACCATAACTCATATAGTGTTTGTAGGACACAGAAGTGGATGACGCTGTTCCGGGCTAGCGGCCCGGTTAGGAGTACGAGATAGCCCGTGAGGGACTAAACCGGAAAAATAATATGGAGTCGCCACCCGGTGTGAACCAGGACATAGATTTAAGGCCGCACTCACCCCTCGGAAGGGAAGACCTCAAACCATTGGGTTCGGAATGGTCTTTTACTTATGCCACTTTTAATGATATGATTTGTGCAATAATTTAATCGAATCTAGCAACATACATTCCCAAGGGTATTCTATCTCTAAGATCACATGCATAATTACAAGGCTCATATCTAAGTTTCCATATAACTATGTCCGAATTTGCATACAACCTAGAGCCACCCAAGTGTGTGGCCTCCAAAGATGCACACACCAAAGCCAAAACTCAACGGCAAGACTATGCCTTGAGTGCAAGGGTATTTTTCCCTTGGTGCTAGCCTAGGCAAATACCTCAATAATTTTAACTCGAAGTTCCTCTAGTCAATTAGACTTAAGGATCCTCAAAATCAGTGGCTTACTCTTAAACTTTAGAGTTGCTTACTTATATAAACCCAATATATGAAAGGTTTGGTGTAAAAATTTGTGAAGAATTCTTTGGGTTTATATAGTGCTCCAAAGACAACAAAATTAATTAAGAATATGATGTGGGATAAAAGCTAATTTAATCTTAGCCATTGAATCTTAATTTAATGGTTTAATGAGATTATAAAACCCTAATAAGAGTTTGGGCCGAATTGGAATTCAAAACAAAAAAAAAAAATTTTATTTACTATTCACGTACTATTCAAATGAATAGTAATTTTTTTAAATTCCAATTCCCAAAGTTTCCTCATCGCCATTCACCAATCCCTAAGCCACGATGGAACCTCATAAATGATCTGTTCAATAATTAAACACATTGAACCATTTATGAATAATTCATTCAACAATCATATATGCTGTTATATTTGTACTGTGCACAGTTAACCATTGATTTCGACTTTGTTGTGTGTGACCTTTTGGGTTCCCCTCAAGTTGGACATGAAATGAATCATGATAATTTAATCGAACATAAATTATCCTCCGATCAAATGGTCGTTCGATTTCAATGACCAAGGTTGATATCTAGTAACATGCCAAGGCCCCCAAATGAGAAGGAAAGATATATATACCCATTCTGTATGCGATTTACATATGATACGGTCCCTCGCCTTACTGTATCCCCACATATTGACCTAGGGTACGGAAAGTGTCTACCCATATGGTCAAAGGTATGATGTTGATAGTGTCATGAATCGTGCTAACCCAAGAATCTCACATGATTCTTCCGCTGTGGCCACAGTCTCAAGCACTGATCATACATATCAACCCGCGAACTAGAATACTGCTCTTATAAGAAAATATTATCCGAGAGAGTGGCGATTCTCTGTTGTATCTTTACAAACTTCATGTGTTTCAACAAATGACCCAATCATACCCTTATGACCGGATCTTTTGAACCGGGGAAGGAGAATGTCAAAGTTATTTGATCCACACATAAGATTGTAAAGACCTATAGTCTAAGGACAAGTCATATAATCGATACATGAAAGTTCTCACAGACACATGTGATAAACACTCCATATGAAAACTTTCGGGGGTCAGTTCAATGGACACGAGCAACTCATGCATCCATGTGATACACCAAGCGGACGGATCTCCGCTAGTAGCCTATGAGACCGCTACCCCACATAAGGGCGGATCATATCATGCTAGTCTCTCCGCTTTGTGAACGCCCACATTATTCACAAAACTATGACTAGGAACATTTAAGAGTAATGATTCTCATAAGGCGTGGAAGCCATCGTCTTATTACTCCAAGGGCTTTATTACAATGTTGATGATTCATATATGTTATGTAAGACCATATAATAAAGATTGCCATTTTATTAATTATGAAAATATTACAAATACATGTACATATAGCCCATCCACAAGTTGGGTATATGGCATATCTCTAACAAACTAGTATGAATCTGCCTGTCATGCTTTTGTTGAGTCAGCCCTTTAGTCAAGAGAATCTGCAAGATTATATTCTGTGGGTATTTTGTCTATAATAACTTCTTTTCTCTCAACAATCTCCCTGATGAGATGAAATCGCCTGAGTACATGCTTGGATTTCTGGTGGGACCTTGGTTCCTTTGATTGAGCAATGGCGCCCGTGTTGTCACAGTACATCGTGACGCCATTCTTTATCGTCGAAAGCACTTCCAGCTTCGTGATGAACTTCTTTATCCAGACTGTTTCTTTAGCTACCTCAGATGCTACAATATATTCGGCTTCAGTGGTGGAGTCCACTATAGTTGACTACTTTGAGCTTTTACAACTTACAGCACTGCCATTTAGAGTAAACAGATATCCTGTTTTCGATCTGCTGTCATCGCTATCGATCCGTATGTCAAGAACACATCCTTAGTTCTTCTCAGATACTTGAGGATTTTTTTGACAGCTGCCCAGTGTTGCTCACCAGGATTTGCCTGATACTTGCTTGTTATGCTAAGAGCATAAGAGACATCAGGTCTTGTACAAAGCATGGTGTACATGATCGATCCTATTGCTGAAGCATAAGGGATCCTACTCAAACGCTCTCTATCTGAAGGAGTATGTGGACATTGCTCCTTAGATAATTTGATTCCATGACAATTAGGTAAATTACCTTTTTGGAATCTTCCATTTTGAACCTTTTCAAAACTTTATCTATATACGTAGATTGAGAAAATCCTAACAACCTCTTAGATCTATTACAGTAGATCTTAATGCCGAGGATGTAGGCTGCTTCTCCCAAATCTTTTATGGAGAAATTCTGAGATAACCATTATTTGGTGGCTTGCATCATGAAAAAATATCATTCCCAATGATTAATATGTCATCGACGTATAATACAAGAAATACAACAGCACTCCCACTACTTTTCCTGTAAACACAAGGCTCGTCTACATTTTTGATGAAGTCAAATTCTTTGATTGTCTCATCAAATCGTATATTCCAACTTACGGAGGCTTGCTTGAGTCCAGAAATGGATCGTTTAAGCTTGCATACTTTATTATGATCATCCTTAGATGCAAACCCATCAGGTTGTGTCATATAGACTTCCTCTACGAGGTTCCCATTAAGGAAAGCTGTTTTGACATCCATCTGCCAAATCTCATAATCAAAGTTTGCAGCTAGTGCTAGTAAAGATCGAATGGAATTTATCATTGCAACAAGTGAGAAGGTTTCGTCATAGTCAATTCCATGGATTTGTCTATAACCTTTCGCCACCAACCTAGCCTTATAGGTTTGGATGTTGACTTATGCATCAGTTTTACGCTTGTAAATCCACTTGCAGCCTATGGGTTTTATCCATTCAGATGCATCTACCAAGTCACAGACTTGATTCTGATACATACAGTCTATTTTGGATTTCATGGCCTCAAGCCACTTGACTGAATCAATGTCACACATTGCTTCATCATAAATGGTGGGATCGTCATTATCAATGACCTGATCATGTTCCTGATCAATATGGAAACCATATCTTTCAGGCTCATGTCTTTCCCTACCAGACCTTCTGAGTTCATAACCTTGTGGTTATTCCGTCACTACCCTTTTGAGGGGCCTAGGGTTTAGTTTTATGTTAGTTTTTTCTTTTCGTACCTCATCGAGGTCAAGTATACTCCCACTATATTTCTTGAGAAGGAATTCATTCTCTAGAAATTTAGCATTTCGTGAGACAAATGTTTTTTTTTTCATTTTGGACGTAGAACACGTATGCTCTTGAGTTCAAGGCATATCCTACAAACTTACATTTAACTGCCCTATCATCTAATTTGTTAGTTTGTGTGAGCTTGAAATATGCGTCACATCCTCAAATTCTTAGATAACTAAGACTAGGACGTTTCCCATACCATAACTCATATGGTGTTTCACTAACAGTCTTGGAAGGAACTTGGTTTAGTAGTAGTGTTGCAGTTTCTTAAGCAAGACCCCAAAATGAAAGAGGTAGATCCGTGTCTGGCATCATTGATCGGACCATATCTAATAATGTCTGATTTCTCCTTTCAGAGACCCCATTATGTTGTGGAGTTCCCGGAGGAGTCCACTGGGAAACAATGCCATTTTCTCTCAAGTAATCTTGAAATTCGTTGCTTAAGTATTCACCACCTCGGTCAAACCTTAGTGACTTAATACTTTTATTAAGCTGGTTTCTACTTCAGCCTTGAAGTCTTTGAATTTCTCAAAGCTTCAGATTTGTATTGCATAAGGTAACATACCCATATCGTGAATGATCATCGATAAAGGTAATGAAGTAGGAGAATCCACCTCTAGCGGTGACTGATATTGGTCCGCATACATCAGAGTGTATGAGTTCTAATGTCTCCGATGTACGCTTTCCATTACCTTTGAAGGGTAATTTGGTCATTTTACCAAGTAAACAAGACTCACAAGTTCCATAAGGTTTATATTTGAAGGGTTTGAAATACCCATCCTTATGTAGCTTAGTTAATCTTGTTTCATTGATATGACATAAGCGACTGTGCCATAGAAGTGATTCATTGAGATTATTCGAGTTAACGTTGTATAGATTAGAGGTTGAACAGTTTTTTTGTTAGTTTGTAAGACATAGATACCATTATTCAAAATACCATCTCCATATTTTATTTCATTGAAATAAATAGAACATTCATTACAATTTATTAGGCATGAAAAGCCTTTATTACATAAAGAAGAAATTGAAATGATGTTCTTTACTAGAGAATGTACATAAACACAATCTTCTAATGCAACCATTCGGAAAAACTAATGAATAAGTCCCACGCACAATGCAACCAGTTTTGCTCCATTACCATGCGTAAGTCAACCTCCCCATGACGGATTCTCCTAATGTTTCTCAGGCCCTGCACATTGTTACACAAGTGAGTCCCACAACCGGTGTCAAGCACTCAAGTAGAAGTTCAGAGTTTTGAGAATATAGTTCAATCATATACAACATACTTGAAGCATTGGGCTTCTTGTCCTATGGGCTTCCCTAGCTTCCTTGGCTTTCAAGGATCTGCAGTCTTTCTTCCAATGACTCTTCTTTCCACAAAAGAAATATTTCCCATTTCCTTTTTTCTTCTCCACCTTACCATTGGGCTTTAGGTGATCTGGAGCCTTGCCCTTGCCATTGCCCTAATTTTTCTTTGGGCCTCATGGCTTCAGGTCCGTACCCATAAGCATGGCAGATGTTTTAAGCTCCGGTTTCAAGTCATTCTCTGCTTGCTTATCAGATTGTGCAATTCTTTATCAGACATATGAAACTGCATAATAAAGTTAGAGAATTCTTTTGGTAAGGACTGAAGAATCAGATCGTGACCTATCTCATGATCAATGATGAACCCGAGGTTGGCCAATTTTTCAATGTTGCCAATCATCTTAAGCACATGTCCACTAACAGATACTTTCTTATACATTGTTTGGAATAAGGCACATGACACTTGGAATCTCACGGTATGAACGGAAGTTGCATACAACTCCTTCAAGTGAAAGATGATGGTTTGAGCATCCATATCTTCGTGAGCTTTCTGAAGTTCGCCCGACATAGAGCCAAGCATTATGCAAACTGCTTGCTCATCATCATCGACGTGTTTCTTCCAAGCATCAAATATATCTTGGTCAGCATCTTCTGCGGGTTCAGGGGAAATGGTCTTTCAAGAACATAGAAAATCTTTTCTTGTCGTAAGACAATCTTAAGGTTTCTAATCCAGTTATTGTAGTTGTCTCATTTGAGCTTATGCTCATCAAGGATGGAACGAAGTGATACTCTGTTTGCCATTTGAATATTTGTGAAATATTTTAACCCACATGTTAAGAGAAAATGTTAAAATTAGGAATATGTTTTCATTAATGTTTCATAATAACATGGGCTTTTAATGTTATGAAGTTGCTCCCACTCAATTGTTTTAAAATTTTAAGCAAATCGCATCAACCCCAATATGATGGATTTTTTGTGGGCAAGGATCCCATTATCATCGTTTCATAACTCCGACTAGGGTCGGTCGTTATAAAATATGATAATTAGGTAGGTTCCCAACCAATTTATGATATAAATCACAAATTCCTTGATCATTGGGTTGGGCAATCAAACATGCCATAGCTTATGCTAGTCCTTGTGGACACCCAATCTTTGCCACTAAGTTATAAGACCACGCCTAAGGGTCGATGCGTCTTACGACTCAGAAAAGTCAAACCATTGTCAATAGTACGATTTAGGGACAAATTGGTATTGGTCAGTCTGGTAAAGCCTAGTCATGCCAATATGGTTTAAGCCCTTTGGGTCTATACTTTACAATGGGAGGAAAATTTTAGACTTAAATTATTATTGAGGATTTTAGCAAGTTTAAGTGAATACCTGTCAAATGGATTCCTCCATTGAAAATTCCACAGAGGGAGGGTGGAGCGAACTCTCTTAAATACTCATACCTCTTAGGCTCTTATTGCCTTGGTGACAGGAATAAACAATAGATCCTCCAAATTAGTCCAACACTTTAAATATGCTTTAAGGTAAGCTTTGAGTAAATGATTATCTAGATATCTTCACAGCTTTTCCTTTTGGCTATAAAAAGGTAGTGAGTGAAGGAAGACACCAAATCATTATCTAACTATAGTAATACCTTTGGTTAAATTAACTTTAGTTTGGAAAGTTTATTAAACCCTTGGTCCCAACCCACTTGTATCTTTTATAATGTCTTTTATTATAAAACAAGATTTATATTTATTAGCCTTAAAGGTAATAAATCTCTAAGTTCATCACGAAATAATTACTTAGCTAAGGGATAAGCAATACACTCTTTATTTCTTAGAAGTCTCTAGATGCTTGCCACCCTAAAATAATCATGCCAATTCTAATCATACATAGAATCATCAAGAATACGAGTTTTAATATGTTGGAATTATTTTAGGCATTAAATAACTTTGATTAATATTTAATTATGATATTGCACTTTATTTTATTCAAATAAATTTACTATTCACATTTTTCTGCAGACGCATGAACTTTAAATGCAATTTCACAATTCAACTCTTAACCAAATCATGCAAATCTTTGCCTAAAATTAAGTTCAGGGTGTTAGCTGTCCAACGAGCTTTTAAACACCCAATTTCGAGTTCAAATGAGAGAGAAATAATTAAAACAAAAACGGCGCGTGATACCACTGTTGGGAAGCGGCCGCGAGTGCGCACCGGAAAATTAAAATTATTATGCCGTTTTCCCTTTGCACAAGACCCATTTGTTTTAATTATTCTACAAGCCTAGGCATGTTACTATATATTTTAAGCATAAAAATCATAAAACATGCAAAGAACATAAACCTAAACATGCTAACTATCATAAGAACTCTAAATAAAATAAAGAAAGAAAAAGACTTACTTGAACCGTAGACTCCTCCAGTCCTCCCTCCAATCTACAAGATTTTCTCGAACTCAGCAAGCTCTTCCACGTTCCAAAGAGGCACACAAGTGTGTGGCCTCCAAAGATGCACATACCAAAGCCAAAACTCAACGGCAAGACTACGCCTTGAGTGCACATGTATTTTGCCCTTGGTGCTAGCCTAGGCAAGTACCTCAAAAATTTTAACTCGAGGTTCCTCTAGTCAATTAGACTTAAGGATCCTCAAAATCAGTGGCTTACTCTTAAACTTTAGAGTTGCTCACTTATATAAACCCAAGATATGAAAGGTTTGGTGTAAAAATTTGTGAAGAATTCTTTGGGTTTATAAGTGCTCCAAAGACAACAAAATTAATTAAGAATCCGATGTGGGATTAAAAGCTAATTTAATCTTAGTCATTGGATCTTAATTTAGTGGTTTAATGAGAGATTATAAAACAATAATAAGAGTTTGGGCCGAATTGGAATTCAAAACAAATGACAATTTTTTTACTATTCACGTTACTATTCACGTGAATAGTAATTTTTTTATATTCCAATTCCCAAAGTGCCCCCATCGTCGTTCACCAATCCCTAAGCCACTATGGAACCTCATAAATGATCTGTTCAATAATTAAACACATTGAAATTTATGAACAATTCCTACAACAATCATATATGCTGTTATATTTGTACTGTGCACTGTTAACCATTGATTTCGACTTTGGTTGTGTGTGACCTTTTGGGTTCCCCTCAAGTTGGACATGAAATGAATCGTGATAATTTAATCAAACATAAATTATCCTCCGATCAGATGGTCGTTCGATTTCAATGACCAAGGTTGACATCTAGCAACATGCCAAGGCCCCCAAATGAGAAGGAAAGATATATATACCCATTCTGTATGCGATTTACATATGATACAGTCCCTCGCCTCACTGTATCCCCACCTATTGACCTAGGGTACGGAAAGTGTCTACCCATATGGTCAAAGGTATGATGTTGATAGTGTCATGAATCGTGCTAACCCAAGAATCTCACATGATTCTTCCGCTGTGGCCACAATCTCAAGCACTGATCACACATATTAACCCGCGAACTGGAATACTACTCTTATAAGAAAATATTATCCGAGAGAGTGGCGATTCTTTGTTGTATCCATACAAACTTCATGTGTTTCAACAAATGACCCAATCATACCCTTATGACCGGATCTTTTGAACCGGGGAAAGAGAATGTCAAAGTTAT
The DNA here is from genome assembly GCA_019454045.1 of Zanthoxylum bungeanum. NCBI lineage: Eukaryota > Viridiplantae > Streptophyta > Magnoliopsida > Sapindales > Rutaceae > Zanthoxylum > Zanthoxylum bungeanum. The sequence goes on along the minus strand of SKCR01021740.1, from coordinate 128,985 downwards.
TTGATCCAAAATAAGATTGTAAAGACCTCAAGTCTAAAGACTAGTCATATAATCGATACATGAAAGTTCTCACAGACACATGGGATAAACACTCCAAATGAAAACTTTCGGCGGTCAGTTCAATGGACACGAGCAACTCATGCATCCATGTGATACACCAAGTGGACGGATCTCCACTAGTAGCCTATGAGATCGGCTACCCCACTTAAGGGCAGATCATATCATCATGCCAGTCTCTTCGCTTTGTGAACTCTCAGATTATTCACAAAACTATGACTAGGAACATTTAAGAGTAATGATTTTCATAAGGCGTGGAAGCCATCGTCTTATTACTCCAATGGCTTTATTACAGTGTTGATGATTCATATAAGTTATGTAAGACACGTATAATGAAGATTGTCATTTTATTAGTTAATGAAAGTATTACAAATACATGTACATATAGCCCATCAACAAGTTTGGGTATATGGCATATCCCTAAAAAATAGAGAGTGTATTGCTTATCCCTTAGCTAAGTAATTATTCCGTGATGAACTTAGAGATATATTACCTTTAAGGCTAATAAATATAAATCACTTGTTTATAATAAAAGACATTATAAAAGATACAAGTGGGGTTGGACCAAGACGTTAATAAAACTTTCCAAACTAAAGTTAATTTAACCAAAGGTATTACTAGAGTTAGATAATGATTTGGTGTCTTCCTTCACTCACTACCTTTTTATAGACAAAAGGAAAAGCTGTGAAGACATCTAGATAATCATTACTCAAAGCTTACCTTATAGCATATTTAAAGTGTTGGACGAATTTGGAGGATCTTGTTTATCCTGTCACCAAGGCAATAAGAGACTAAGAGGTAAGGGTATTTAAGAGAATCGCTCCACCCTCCATCTGGGGATTTTCAATGGAGGAATCCATTTGACAGTTATTCACTTAAACTTGCTAAAATCCTCAATAATAATTTAAGTCTAAAATTTGCATCCCATTGTAAAGTATAGACCCAAAGGGCTTAAACCGTATTGGCAGGACTAGGCTTTACCAGACTGACCAATACCAATTTGTCCCTAAATCGTACTATTGACAATGGTTTGACTTTTCTGAGTCATAAGACGCATCGACCCTTAGGCGTGGTCTTTAAATTAGTTGCAAGATTCGGTGTCCACAATGACTAGCATAAGCTATGGCATGTTTGATTGCCTAACCCAATGATCAATGAATTGTGATATACATCATAAATTGGTTGGGAACCTACCTAATTATCGTATTTTATAACGACCGACTCTAGTCGGAGTTATGAAATGATGATAATGGGATCCTTGCCCACAAGAAATCCATCATATTGGGGTTGATACGATTTGCTTAAAATTTTAAAATAATTGAGTAGGAGCAACTTCATAATATTAAAAGCTCATGTTATTATGAAATATTAATGAAAACATATTCCTAATTTTAACATTCTCTCTTAACAGATGGGTTAAAATATTTAACAAACATTCAAATGGCAAACAGAGTATCACTTCGTTCCATCCTTGATGAGCATAAGCTCAAAGGGGACAACTACAATGACTGGTTTAGAAACCTTAAAATTGTCTTACGACAAGAAAATATTTTCTATGTTCTTGAAAGACCATTTCCCCTTGAACCCGCAGAAGATGCTGACAAAATACATTTGATGCTTGGAAGAAACACGTCGATGATGATGAGCAAGCAGTTTGCATAATACTTGGCTCTATGTCGGACGAACTTCAGAAAGCTCCCGAAAATATGGATGCTCAAACCATCATCTTTCACATGAAGGAGTTGTATGCAACTTCCGTTCATACCGTGAGATTCCAAGTGTCATGTGCCTTATTCCAAATAAGGTATAATGAAGGATCTATTAGTGGACATGTGCTTAAGATGATTGGCCACATTGAAAAATTGGCCAACCTCGGGTTCATCATGGATCATGAGATAGGTCACGATCTAATTTTTCAGTCCTTACTAAAAGACTTCTCTAACTTTATTATGCAGTTTCATCTGTCTGATAAAGAAGCTACTTTAGCAGAATTGTCAATCTGATAAAGCAAGCAGAGTAGTGTTGGATAATTGACCCATAGCGTCACTATTTGCACAGATCATTGTGTTGTTGTAGCAAATTAACTATGTAATAAGGAAATTGCACTCTCATCATTTGTGATTAGATCACCATAGATATATAAATGAAGAGAGGTCCCTATGATTAGTTCCTGGATTGAGATGATATGAGACAGTATCAGTCCACGAAGGATTAATCATTAAATATCCCTAGCCGTAGTATTATCGAGACTGGACATCGATAATGCGGAATATGCTAGTATTGCACTTGTGCGCGTTGTGAGGGCACAACGGCATAGTTCTCATATATATAAGTATTGGATACTTGTGCAAGTGCGATAGGAGGTCGTGTTTCACCGATGGTACGGGAACACAGCTTCGCTCTGGATAGACCCTTCGGAATCCCATTGGTATTATGACTAGGTGTCTATGGGAGGCCGAAATCAAGGTAGGTGTGTATAGTCTTAACCTGAGACTTACATCGCTAATACTTACGACAATCGGTAAACTTTGTTTTGGTGGTGGGGGATCTTAACTGGTTCTGTGTTCACCTCTTCTGGGTTTATCAGGAATCGTAGTGTATTGGATGTGATGTCAAGACGGAAGTGTCACTCCAGTCATAATGGAGATGATGTCACGCAGGATACGGTATTAGTGCTCTTAAGTGATGCGCATCCAATCGTGATATTATGACCAGGTCATGAATATCCGATTATAGAGACTAGTTACCAGACATCCGATATGTGTTTCGGACGGGGCAGACACTTATCCAGCCCCAGCCCTAGCACGTGACTATCCGATACTGGGCCGATATGCACAATACATTAGTATACTACGCTTGATACAGATCTTAATATTCTTAAATGGATATGTCCGGAGAATTAGGTAGACTTGGTGCTTTGCTAGGAGTCGACCTTGTCTCGTAAATCGGTAGAACGTAGTACTTGGTACGTACGTGATTCGGATACTCCGACGACCGTATTTACTGCCAGATTATCCAGGGATCTCATGGGTCGCTTCCCGATAATCCACCGATGACGCACAACTCGCACTCTTGAATAATCTGGGATTATACAGAAGAGAGAGAAAATTAATCTAGGATTAATAACGGAGATGTTTTATCCGGGATAAAATGTCATCTAAAGAGAGAGAACGATTAATTCGGAATTAATCGATGTATTAATATATTCGATATATTAGACGAAATTAGATTTCGACGCGGAATTAAAATCAGATTTTAATTCGGGCAAACGAGTTAATTTAGAATTAATTCGTTAGCGACGTAAATAATAATTTCGCCAGGCGCAATTATTTATTTAAATTCGATTGAATTAACGTCGCGACGTAAGCTCGGTATTTCGGAAATATCGAACCCGAACGCGTGAGTGCACGTGGGCCCACTTTCATTTGGAAACGTGTGGGGCCCACATGACACATGTCATTCTAATGCTTTGCATGTAGATTGTGTACATTGCACTCAATGTCATTGCATGGAGTTTGAGTGTTTGACACTCTAAGCCATTGCATGTTATGTGTCATAATTTTATTATTAATTTAATGAAAATTATGGCATAAATATAAATTGATTTTTGGTAAATCATTTAATAACTAACACACAATTTCATCTCTCACATTTTCTCTCTTCCTCTCACACGCCCAAAACAGAATTTTGGGACTGGTTTTGAACCAGAAAAACGTGACACTAAAGGGAAGCAAGGGTTGGATTTTCATGGTGAAAATTCAAGTGCTAGCACACTACGAGTCTTGCGAAGGTGGTAGGGAGGTTCACCCATGAGGCGGGATTCATCCGACGGAGTTTGGAGCTTCGTTTTGAGACCCGAAACTGCCAAGACAGTGAGCATGGACTGCTGCAGTGGGCTTACAAAGGCAGTACGTTTTTGGCCTTGATTCGTCTCCAAATCGACATAACCGATCAATGTGAGTATTCCGCTACCTCCGTTGATGTATTCACGCATGTTTTCATGTCTTGATTTGATCTAACCTTTAGATAATTACCAACAATGGCATCATGAGCTAATGTTGCAAGCATGAAATTTAGGGCTTAAAATTTGGGTAAATGTTTGTTGAGCATGATTTGAATAAATTGCTTGTTTGAGTATGCTTATAACATGTTTAAATTCATTTTGGTTGGACTAATTTGATGAAAAATGATTTGGAATATTTTTCCCCAAAATTAACACCTTGGCCGAATGTATAATGATTTTGGGATCTTGGATTTTTCATTATTAATTCATTGGATGAGTTGTAATGGAGTAGGATGATGTTAATTTAAGATTGATTGGATTTAATTTTGAATTGAACAAAAACCCTAAATTCTATATGTTGGCCGAATGGTGCCTTTGCCCTAATGTCTTGGTGTTTTGATTTTATGAACATTGGATGTGTATGAAATCATTCGGGATTTAATACGTTGTCAATTGTGTAATTAATCGGATTAAATTCAAATCGGACAAAATAACCTTCCTTGGCCGAGAGCATTGAAGCATGTTAATGGGTTTGATTTTTCAATTTGTGTGTTGACATGTAATAATGAATTAAGCATGATTAATTGGACTAATATGGTGTTTTAGAAATATTGATTTAGTTGATTAATCATGTAATACACTTTATTTTAATTGAATAGGAAATTGGATTTTGTCATATTTAATTAATTGGGCCTAATTTTGGAAATTGGACTTAATATGTGTAATTGGGCCTATTGGGCTTGATTTTATCAAGTTTGGTTTAGGCCAAATGGATTGGATCCAATTGGGCCCAAAACCTTGACCATAAAGCCCAATGCCACTTAATGAACCTTTAAAGTTCAATTGGGCCTAATGGGCCAAGATTGATTTATGGGCTTATGGGGTAAATCCCGGATTGGACTTTGGTTATCGGTTTGACCCGAGTTGACCAAAAGTCCACGCCTTAAGAAATCAATCAAAAGCCCATTGGACTTTAATTGAATTGACGTTGGACGTTAATCGGTCTTTGAGACGCGTTACGATTAAATTTGGAATTTAAATCGAAAAGGTTTATTGAATAAAAGTGTAATATTTAATTTGGAATTGAATAATGAATTAGTATTAAATACATGTTAAATTAGATTTAATGATGTAGTTTAATTTAATTCATGAATTCGTACTTTAAGTACTTATTCGCAAAAACGAGTTTGACTCGAACAAAATCAAATCGTTGTTTGAACATTGGATGATCACTTAATTATCAGATTAATTAATTTGATTAGATTGATTGATAGCATGCTTATGTGTGTGAATACGTGGTTGTGTTGAATAATGTATATCGGATGGATATTAGACGGGTGGGCAATTTTAGAAATTGTTGTAATAAATTCGATTTATTAAATTGGACCTGCGTGTCCAGCCTTATCACCTATCTTCTCTCTTGTATTCTCTTCTCACCTATTCCCCTCTATGTATATGAGGTTTCTTTAGAAGTGTAGTGTAACGGGTAGAAGTAATACTAGTGCTAGCTTGAGTGAGAAAGGGAGAGATTTGATCTAGGATCAATGTGTTAAGTATCCATCCGCATATCATTATTATTATTTTTCATACTCGCTTTATTATGTATTTAGAATGCATGTTTAAGGGTGTATGATGATGAGACCTTAACAAAGATAATTAAATTGGTAGCCAATTTGCACGCGAAAAACCCTCGTTAAATATCAAGCGTTTATTTTCCTCCATTGAGTGATTCTTACTCAAGATCCGAGATTGGCAGGGGTTGTTGGCCAAAGTCAAGCCCTTGTCCTTCGAAGATGTGTTTTAATCACGAGGCTTTGTTCCATATCGGTGTCGTGTCCAAGTTGTGGTTTGTTGGCCAAAGTCAAGACCACTTCTTGTCCAACGACATTGATTACGAAGCTTCCATGTCAATGGGTCCGCGCTTGACTGGGATCATTAGGTTTGTTGTGCCAAAGCCAAGGCCTAGTTGATTCAGAGGAAAATGGTTAGGGTATACATTCGATGTATAGACATATATAAGATATATGTTTAGGACTTGGATGTCCACCTACTGGATCTAGGAGTTGGATTAGATCCAATTGATCTTCGAGATCTACCTAGTTAATTATCATACAATTTGTTGGCCAAAGTCAAGATTGTGTGATATTTAACGGGATCCTAGCCCACTAGGAAACACGGTTTCCCGAGTACTCGACAGAGGGTTAGAGGCTCGACGAAAAATAGTGGGAGGCAAGTATTGAATTTGCAACATTCGTTCGAATACTCGCTAAACGCGCTCATCTATATTTTACTCGTCATATTAATCAAAAGTATTAGTTGGACTAATATTTTATGTTGTTTTAAATATATATATAGTTGGACTATATACAAACTCATTCAATATATAGTTGATTTTAAATTGGATTATAGTAATCAATATAATTGAATTAAAATGATAGTTGATTTTATAATTAGATTATAGTAATCAATATTAAAATTATAGTTGATTAAATAATTGGATTATTGTAATCATTATAATAAATAGTACCTTTAATTGATTAAATAATAGTTGACTATTGAAATCAAGAAAGAATTGAAAAGTTGAATATTTAAAATATATAATCATTGGATTAAATGCTTTAAATGATTTAATTTTCATTGGGAATTAATAATAGGTTAATTTATTTGATAAAATAACTTATTATGACTAAGCCCATTATTAAGCAAATAGTAGAGCATAAAGTCTTTGGAAGATTTATGTGATGATGACTTTAGTGCTTAATTAATATACTTATAATAAATCTATCTTTAGATTTAAAAGTATTAAAGTTGCAATTAATTGACTATTCTAGTGGAGAAAAGTCAAAGTTTGCAATTGGGCATGTAGCACAAGGTGCATATCATTTCGATATTCTAAAACCCAAGGCTTGGCCAAAGGTTTGTGAAATATTGAAAAGATAATTGACATATCCCAAAGTGACTACCATTTGGATATGGAAGACACGAAGGAATTAAAGATAGGGCGAGGCTCTAACTTTAAAAATATTTGTCAAAGTTATGTTTACTACTAGTATTGAAATTGGATTTTAAATACTTAGTGTGGTACATAATATATATATGTATTGACGTTCAGAATCCGCTGTGAGCTGGATACTGGCTTCAAGCCGAGATTTCTCTGCGAATTGGAAACGGGACGAAAGTCGCTGTTTCGACCGTAGATACCTAAGTTTAGGAACTACCCTTTGGGTATGTACTTAAATTAGGAAATGTTATAATGTAACTAGTTTGACTAGAGACATTATCTCTATATCAGTGTTTAATCCGATGCGGATAAAACCTTTATATTCTAGAACACTAAAGTGTTTCATTATATAAAGATGATACTGAGATAAATACATTGGATGTAAATAACAGAATTTATATTTTGAATATAATAAAATCTCAAACATATAAAATGACAAATAAATAGCTTAAATTGATTTGATCAATGGAGACTTATTTGTGGCATTGTTGTCTAGGACACAATTAAACAAGACTCGTATATCCACACTTTTAAGAGTGGGTACTAGGACTGATTTGACTATTCAAATAAGGTCTACGAATCTAGTTTATTAGGTTAAATACCTAAAATACTATTTACTTGGTAATAGTAAAAGGGCCACCGATCTGTTAGCCCTATTCATGGTGAATTAAGTGGGCCCATATCTAGCTAGGCTAGATGTGAACATGAATATTTCGTGACCTTAACGGATGTAGCATCACGTTGTGGTTATGTGTTTCTTTTGAAGAACACAGATCGGAAACTTTTGAAGTTTCGACACGAAGAAACAAACAGATCGGCTATAGTGTTATTCCGCCACGGTAAGACCGAAATGGAAAATACTTAAGCAGTAAGTTTCATATATATAAATGAAAGAGTACGGTGTTCTTTCATGTGAGGACTCCTCCCGAGACACGTCAGTTAGACGGTGTGTCCAAACTAAAAACCGAATTTTTGTTGGACATGATAAGGTTTATCACGAGTCGCTCTGAGCTACTATTTCCTTCTACAGGATATGTATTAACAGTGCAAAACTTATTTAGAATAAGGTTCCATATAAATCTGTTTGACAGATATCATATAGGATATGAACAGGGAAGAAACGAGGTTTCTCATTCCTGATAATTTGGGTATGCCAGGCATAAGTTTGGATGATACCAAACTAAGGACCCAAATTGGATAAGTGCCAATATAGGTTATCCTAAGGGAAACCTTAAGTATAGTACTTATAACCCACATGAGAACAATGTAATGTTGCTCACCATGCGGTTTTCCTGAGAGGAATACCGATATGCAGTGGTCAGTGGGAGGATAGTGATACTCGATGAAAATCGGAGTAATACTGTTCAAGGCACGAAGTCCTTAATGGAACACAAATAGTTCATCTATGATGAAACTATACCATTAATCTTCAAATACACAAGAACTAATAGATCGGATAGAGTCAGAAAACAACCTAGGGTATGGGTTTCTGATCTAACCTCATAAAGATGTCAATCTTATGGTGGTGTACCATCCGACTACGTTATGAGGAAGTGATACGAGGTATCGACTCCCTATTATGGCAAAGTGCCATGAGTCCGAAATGGATTCCATGTATAACAACTATGTTTGGATACTAGTTGTTGTACCACAAGGCATTGTGCCTATGGTACATTATACGTCTTCAAGGAAGATATACATGGATGGCAACATACCAACGTACAAAGCTAGGCTTTTGACGGAAAGGTATCGTTATCAACATTGTGTTAATAACGGTTCAACCTTTTACCTGTTGCCATGGTAAATCCATTTTGAAAATGCTTGTTGATAACTGTATATTTCATTTATGAAATTTGTCAGTTACAAATCAAAATCGCTTTCCTGAAAAGGAAACCTTTTGGAGGATGTTTACAACATCCTGACGATTTTATATAACCGACAAACAAGGTTTGCGGGTTATTCGATCCATGTTTGGATTGATGCAAGCATAAGGTTCTTGGAACTGTCGTTTTGAAATAATCATAATGGTTTATGATTTATCAAAACGAAATAATTCTTGTGTATATAAGGAGGTTAGTGGGAGAGGGCACTGACAGTGAAATTCCCATAAAGCAATTGGTGAAAGCTTGGCTTTCATAGATATTCTTTCAATAGAAATTCTCCGTAGAATTCTGGGGAGTAACAACCTTTATTCAAGGAATAAAGATCTACTGGGATAGATTTGGAGTTGTTAACACTCTCTGGGAAATTGTACATTTAAAATGTACTTGATTGGGTGTCTCATACGCTTCGAGCATATGGAGTCACAATCGGTCAATCCAAGTGATAGTCACTGGATTAAGATAAGAACATCTGTTAGTATCTGAGAGAACTAAAGATGCTGTCTTAAACTATGGAGAAGGAGAACTTGAAGTGACTGGGATCACCACTGCAAGTTTCCAAACAATTAAATACTACGGTACTATAAAGTTTGAATAACGGGACAGTGAGCTGGAAATCTTCCAAGCAAGATAACTGTTGCCGAATAAACAACAAATGCGGATTATTGCTGCAGCTGAGGCAGCAATAGAAGCCATTTGGATCGAAAATAAATCTAATTAGATTAGATATAGTTCTGTTAGCAGCTGAGCTAGGCGTCAGCACAAGCTAAGGAATTAAAGGTCTCATCGACGATCCAGATATATACTTCTATATCATCTGATTCGTTCGGATCATACATCGTGGCGATGTGATGATCGTGTAAATCGCGTCAGACGATAATTGAACAAATCCGCTGACGAAAACCTTTCCTCAGCAATTTGAGCGAACCTTACATAGTTCGGGTGTAGACACTGAGTGACTCGCTACGTGCCAAGTGGGAGATTGTTGGATAATATGACCCATAGCGTCACTATTTGCACAGATCATTGTGTTGTTGTAGCAAATTAACTATGTAATAAGGAATTGCACTCTCATCATTTGTGATTAGATCACCATAGATATATAAATGAAGAGAGGTCCCTATGATTAGTTCCTGGATTGAGATGATATGAGACAGTATCAGTCCACGAAGGATTAATCATTAAATATCCCTAGCCGTAGTATTATCGAGACTGGACATCGATAATGCGGAATAGGCTAGTATTGCACTTGTGCGCGTTGTGAGGGCACAACGGCATAGTTCTCATATATATAAGTATTGGATACTTGTGCAAGTGCGATAGGAGGTCGTGTTTCACCGATGGTACGGGAAACAGCTTCGCTCTGGATAGACCCTTCGGAATCCCATTGGTATTATGACTAGGTGTCTATGGGAGGCCGAAATCAAGGTAGGTGTGTATAGTCTTAACCTGAGACTTACATCGCTAATACTTACGACAATCGGTAAACTTTGGTTTTGGTGGTGGGGGATCTTAACTGGTTCTGTGTTCACCCCTTCTGGTTTATCAGGAATCGTAGTGTATTGGATGTGATGTCAAGACGGAAGTGTCACTCCAGTCATAATGGAGATGATGTCACGCAGGATACGGTATTAGTGCTCTTAAAGTGATGCGCATCCAATCGTGATATTATGACCAGGTCATGAATATCCGATTATAGAGACTAGTTACCAGACATCCGATATGTGTTTCGGACGGGGCAGACACTTATCCAGCCCCAGCCCTAGCACGTGACTATCCGATACTGGGCCGATATGCACAATACATTAGTATACTACGCTTGATACAGATCTTAATATTCTTTAATGGATATGTCCGGAGAATTAGGTAGACTTGGTGCTTTGCTAGGAGTCGACCTTGTCTCGTAAATCGGTAGAACGTAGTACTTGGTACGTACGTGATTCGGATACTCCGACGACCGTATTTACTGCCAGATTATCCGGGGATCTCATGGGTCGCTTCCCGATAATCCACCGATGACGCACAACTCGCACTCTTGAATAATCTGGGATTATCAGAAGAGAGAGAAAATTAATCTAGGATTAATAACGGAGATGTTTTATCCGGGATAAAATGTCGTCTAAAGAGAGAGAACGATTAATTCGGAATTAATCGATGTATTAATATATTCGATATATTAGACGAAATTAGATTTCGACGCGGAATTAAAATCAGATTTTAATTCGGGCAAACGAGTTAATTTAGAATTAATTCGTTAGCGACGTAAATAATAATTTCGCCAGGCGCAATTATTTATTTAAATTCGATTGAATTAACGTCGCGACGTAAGCTCGGTATTTCGGAAATATCGAACCCGAACGCGTGAGTGCACGTGGGCCCACTTTCATTTGGAAACGTGTGGGGCCCACATGACACATGTCATTCTAATGCTTTGCATGTAGATTGTGTACATTGCACTCAATGTCATTGCATGGAGTTTGAGTTTTGACACTCTAAGCCATTGCATGTTTGTGTCATAATTTTATTATTAATTTAATGAAAATTATGGCATAAATATAAATTGATTTTTGGTAAATCATTTAATAACTTAACACAATTTCATCTCTCTCACATTTTCTCTCTTCCTCTCACGCCCAAAACAGAATTTTGGGACTGGTTTTGAACCAGAAAAACGTGACACTAAGGGAAGCAAGGTTGGATTTTCATGGTGAAAATTCAAGTGCTAGCACACTACAGTCTTGCGAAGGTGGTAGGGAGGTTCACCCATGAGGCGGGATTCATCCGACGGAGTTTGGAGCTTCGTTTTGAGACCCGAAACTGCCAAGACAGTGAGCATGGACTGCTTGCAGTGGGCTTACAAAGGCAGTACGTTTGGGCCTTGATTCGTCTTCAAATCGACATAACCGATCAATGTGAGTATTCCGCTACCTCGTTGATGTATTCACGCATGTTTTCATGTCTTGATTTGATCTTGGGACCTTAGAAAAGTTCATCAACAAGTAGGACTTGAAACCGGAGCTTAAAACCTCCGTCATGCTTATGGAGACGGACCTGAAGCCACAAGGCCAAGAAAAATAAGGGCATGCCAAAGCCAAGATCACCTAAAGCCCATGGTAAGGTGGAGAAGAAAAAGGGAAAGGGAAATTTTCTTTTGTGGAAAGAATGGTCATTGGAAGAAAGACTGCAGATCCTTGAAAGCCAAGAAGCTGGGAACCCAAGGGCAAGAAGCCCAATGCTTCAGGTATGTTGTATATGATTGAACTATATTCTCAAAATTCTGACCTTTTACTTGGGTGCTTGACACCGATTTTGGGACTCACGTGTAATAATGTGCAGGGCCTGAGAAACAGTAGGAGACTCCATCATGGGGGGTTGACTTACGCATGGGTAATGGAGCAAAACTGGCTGCATTGTGCGTGGGGACTTATTCATTAGTTTTGCCGAAGGTTTAGTTTTAGACTTAGAGATTGTTTTATGTACCTTCTCTAGTAAAGAACATCATTTCAATTTCTTCTTTATGTAATAAAGGCTTTTCATGCCTAATAAGTTGTAATGAATGTTCTATTTATTTCAATGAAATAAAATATGGAGATGGTATTTTGAATAATGGTATCTATGTCTTATAAACTAACAAAGAATGTTCAACATCTAATATATACAATGTTAACTCGAATAATCTCAATGAATCACTTCTATGGCACAGTCGCTTAGGTCATATCATTGAAACAAGATTAACTAAGCTACATAAGGATGGGTATTTCAGACCCTTCAAATATGAACCTTATGGAACTTGTGAGTCTTGTTTACTTGGTAAAATGACCAAATTAACCTTCAAAGGTAAAAGACAGCGTGCAGTGGAGACATTAGAACTCATACACTCTGATGTATGCGGACCAATGTTAGTCATCGCAAGAGGTGGATTCTCATACTTCATTACCTTTATCGATGATCACTCGCCATATGGGTATGTGTACCTTATGCGGTACAAATTTGAAGCCTTTGAGAAATTCAAAGTCTTTAAAGCTGAAGTAGAAAACTAGCTTAATAAAAGTATTAAGTCACTAAGGTCTGACCGGGGTGGTGAATACTTAAGCGATGAATTTCAAGATTACTTGAGAGAAAATGGCATTGTTTCCCAATGGACTCCTCCAAGAACTCCACAGCATAATGAGGTCTTCGAAAGGAGAAATCAGACATTATTAGATATGGTCCGATCAATGATGCTAGACACAGATCTACCTCTTTCATTTTGGGGTCTTGCTTTAAAAACTGCAACACTACTACTAAACTAAGTTCCTTCCAAGACTGTTAGTCAAACACCATATGAGTTATCGTCTGGGAAACGTCATAGTCTTAGTTATCTAAGAGTTTGGGGATGTGACGCATATATTAAGCTCACACAAACTAACAAATTGGATGATAGGACAATTAAATGTAAGTTTGTAGGATATGCCTTGAACTCAAGAGCATACGTATTCTACGTCCAAAATGAACAAAGAACATTTGTCTCATGAAATGCTAAATTTCTAGAGAGTGAATTCCTTCTCAAGAAGCATAGTGGGAGTAGACTTGACCTCGATGAGGTACGAAAAGAAAAAACTAACATAGAACTAAACCCCAGGCCCCTCAAAAGGGCAGCGACGGAATAACCACAAGGTTATGAAATTAGAAGGTCTGGTAGGGAAAGACATGAGCCTGAAAGATATGGTTTCCATATTGATGAGGAATATGATCAGGTCATTGATAATGACGATCCCACCAGTTATGACGAAGCAATGCGTGACATTGATTCAGTCAAGTGGCTTGAAGCCATGAAATCCGAAATAGACTCTATGTATCAGAATCAAGTCTGGGACTTGGTGGATGCACCTGAAGGGATAAAACCTATAGGCTGCAAGTGGATTTACAAGCGTAAAACTGATGCAGAAGGCAACATCCAAACCTATAAGGCTAGGTTGGTGGTGAAACGTTATAGAAAAAACCAAGGAATTGAGGATGACGAAACTTTCTCGCCTGTTGCAATGATAAAGTCCATTCGAATTTTACTGGCACTAGCTGCACACTTTGATTATGAGATTTGGCAGATGGATGTCAAAACAACTTTCCTTAATGGGAACCTCGTAGATGAAGTCTATATGACACAACCTGAGGGGTTTGCATCTAAGGATGATCATAATAAAGTATGCAAGCTTAAACGATCCATTTATGGACTCAAGCAAGCCTCCAGAAGTTGGAATAAATGATTTGATGAGACAATCAAAGAATTTGAGTTCATCAAAAATGTAGACGAGCATTGTGTTTACAGGAAAAGTAGTGGGAGTGCTATTGTATTTCTTGTATTATATATCGATGACATATTAATCATCGGGAATGATATTCCCATGATACAAGCCACCAAGCAAGGATTATCTCAGAGTTTCTCCATGAAAGATTTGGGAGAAGCAGCCTACATCCTCGACATTAATATCTACCGTAATAAATATAAGAGGTTGTTAGGACTTTCTCAATCTACGTACATAGATAAAGTTTTGAAAAGATTCAAAATGGAAGATTCCAAAAGAGGTAATTTACCTACTTGTCATGGAATCAAATTATCTAAGGAGCAATGTCCACATACTCCTTCAGATAGAGAGAATATAAGTAGGATCTCTTATGCTTCAGAAATAGGATCGATCATGTACGCCATGCTATGTACAAGACCAGATGTCTCTTATGCTCTTAGCATAACGAGCAGGTATCAGACAAATCCTGGTGAGCAACACTGGGCAGCTGTCAAAACAATCCTCAAGTATCTGAGAAGAACTAAGGATGTGTTTTTGACATACGGAAATTATTCTGAGATGAAAGTCATTGGTTACTGTGATGCGAGCTTTCAGACCGGTAGGGATAACAACAGATCGCAAATAGGATATCTGTTTACTTTGAATGGCGGTGGTGTCAGTGGGAAATGCTCAAAGCAGTCAACTACAACGGACTCCACCACTGAAGTTGACTGTATTGCAGCATTTGAGGCAGCTAAAGAAACAGTCTGGATAAAGAAGTTCATCACGGAGCTGGAAGTGCTTCCCACGATAAAGAATGGCGTCACGATGTACTATGACAACACGGGTGCCATTGCTCAATCAAATGAACCAAGGTCCCACCAGAAATCCAAGCATGTACTCAGGCGATTTCATCTCATCAGAGAGATTTTTGAGAGAAAAGATGTTATTATAGAGAAACTACACACAGAAGATAATCTTGCAGATTCTCAGACTAAAAGACTGACTCAACAAAAGCATGATAGGCACACCTGGGAGTATGGTGTCCAGATTCATACTAGTTGGCTATAGTGCAAGTGGGAGATTGTTAGGGATATTTTTATTAATTAATAAAATGGAAATCTTTATTATACTTGTCTTACATAAATTATATGAACCATCAAACACTGTAATAAAGCCCTTGGAGTAATAAGATGATGGCTTCCACGCCTTATGAGAATCATTACTCTTAAACGTTCATAGTCCTAGTTTTGTGAATAATATGGGCGTTCACAAAGCGGAGAGACTAGCATGATGATATGATCCGACCTTAAGTGGGGTAGCTGATCTCATAGGCTACTAGCGGAGATCCGTCCGCTTGGTGTATCACATGGATGCATGAGTTGCTCTTGTCCATCGAACTGACCGCTGAAAGTTTTAACATGGAGTGTTTATCCCATGTGTCTGTGAGAACGTTCATGTATTGATTGTATGACTAGTCCTTAGACTTGAGGTCTTTATAATCTTATGTATGGATCAAATAACTTTGACATTCTCCTTCCCCAGTTCAAAAGATCCGGTCATAAGGGTATGATTGGGTCCTTCATTGAAACACATGAAGTTTGTAAAGATACAATAGAGAATCGCCACTCTCTCGGATAATATTTTCTTATAAGAGTAGTATTCATGTAGGCATTGTATTTTTGCTTGTGAAACCCAATGATGAGTCTCATTTGGAGGCACTACCTTTTGAGTCACGGAAGCCGCGGGAAACGGATATCGGAAGGGGAAATTCAGAATAAACAAGGTTCACTGTTTTCGTTCGTGCTGCGTTCGTGTATGCGTTCGAACGGCAAACAGATTGCGGGCGTTCGTGTCGCGTTCGAGGAAGCGTTCGAACGGTGTCGGTAATTCTGGTTTTGCTGCTAGCCTCAACCCAAGCCCAATTAGCCCACCAAGCCCATAAGACACATCCTAATTAAATCAAATATTAATTAAATTAAAAGTCAATTAAATAAAATATTTAAACCATTTACCTAATCTAAACCAATCAAATATAATCATACCAAGTTAAAATCAATCAACCAATATATTATTCCCAAACTTAAAATATTGTATGCCTAATCAACATAAACTAAATATTCAACCTTCCCTATCTAGCCAAGATTTGTCCCCCCTCAATCTAATCCTTTCCTTATCCAACACCAAATCAAATCCCTATTTAATTAGCCAAATCCTTTCCTTGTCAAGCCTAACCCTTTGCCTATAAAAAGAACCCTTCACCAACCTTCTCAACCCTAGCTAGCTCATACATATAAGATACAGAACACACAGGAAAATTACAGGAAGAACACACCCAAAAACAGTAAGCAAGAGATACAGAGGAAACGGCAGTGAAACCACAAGGAAACAGCAGCAAAACGGACTCGAAACAGTAGCTTGAGCGGCAAAACAGCGAAGGAAAAGGCAAACCAGTGAACCAGAAAAGTTACGGAGCTTTACCCCTTCCGATCTTCGTGAAACGCGAGTCCGAGAGACGGCTTAAAAGGTTAGACCTGAGGGTACTTTTCACACTCATCTTTATTTAATTTTTGTTATTTATTTTGATCGTATTTTACTTATTCGTTAAATCTCGTTTGTGTATGATGTGTGTTGTGGGTATTGGATGAATGAGAGATGTGTCAACTCTCGCGGTATATCGGATGGAAACCCGGACATAAATTTCATAGCCGATTCCGAATGGACGGTAATATGATCTGTACTCGGGACACAACTCCACGTACCGTTTGAGTAAACGGCACCCTCTTTTGTTTTGTGTTGCTTTGGTTTATTTATTTTTTCGTCATTTGGATTTTGTATGTCTTTTATGTATGCATGATTCAATCGAGCGCATGGGCTTAGTAAGTGGAATGAAAGATCCCCTATGCGGAGGGGTTAAAGCCCTTTATCACGATGCTTTGCCGTGCCGGTTGATGTGTGTTCGGTTTAATGCAAGATACGTTCAATCGGGCATACTAATTTTGACATTATTGTGTTTATTATCTTTTTATGCATGGTTCAATCAAGCGCATGGGCTTAGTAAGTGGAATGAAAGATCCCTTATAGGGAGGGGTTAAAACCCTTTACCACGATGCTTTGCCGCGCCGGTTGACGTGTGTTCGGTTGGATGCAAGATACGTCCAATCGGGCATACTTAGTTTGATATGATTGACTCTATTTTTATATGTATGATGTGATCGAGCGCATGGGCTTAGTGAGTTGGTCCAAAGGTCCTCTATTTGAGAGACGAAGAGCCTAAAAGGCCACCTTTGTGACACTACTTCACCGCGCTGGACGAAGTGTGTTTGGGTTGAATGTACGTTCAATTGGGCATACGAAGTCCTACACTTTTATTGTCTTTATTTCATGTGTTATGATGTGACGCGCATGGGCTTAGTATGTTGGTCTAAAGGTCCTCTCTTTGAGAGACCAAGAGCCCCAAAAGGCCACCTTTACGGCAGTACTTCGCCGCGCCCCTTTATTTTGTTGTTTATGTATTGCGTCCCATTTCATGCATCAGGTCTGTTCCCGTTCAAACGCGTTTACGAACGCAACTCGAACGCGCTTGCATTTTGCCTTATCATGCATCAGGTCTCATTTCCGTTCGAATGCGTTCACGAAAGCCATACGAACGTGAGCATTCTGTTTCATTTCCGTTCGAACGCGTTATCAAACGCCACACGAATGCGAACCTTCTGTTTACCGTTCGAACGCGTTTAGGAACGCTACACGAACGCGCACACACTGAACTGAGTCTGTCTTATCATATTCATGCATAATTGCCTCTTGGTTGATCTTTCTTGTATTATGTAGCCAATCATATTATTTGTATTCCTGCATTTATCCATTCTATGTGTTCTTGGGATGATATTCAAGCATGATTAGACTGTTAGCATGTTATTTGGTTAATAGGTTCATGAGATAGTACTCAAGCATGATTAGGTTGTTCTTAGTTTTCCATATCATATGATCGAGAAATGTTCATGAGATTGCCATGTGATGTTGCATGTTGTGATGACTAATTCCCTGCATGTAGAGTTAGAAGCATGATACTCTTGGAAATAAGTGTTACTTAGGCCTGATTAAATTATTACACAAATCCTTTCATTACAAGTGACATAAGTAAGGGACCATTCCGAACCCAACGGTTTGAGGTCTTCCCTTGCGAGGGGTGTGTGCGACCTTAAATCTTTGTCCCGGTTCACACCGGGTGGCGACTCCATTATTCTCCGGTTTAGTCCCCCGTGGTTACTCCGTACTCCCGACCGGGCCGCGAGCCCGGGACAGCATGCGTCGCCCCAGATTCCTGTGTTCCCACAATTCCAGTTCGCGGGTTGATATGTGTGATCAGTGCTTGAGACTATGGCCGCAGCGGAAGAATCATGTGAGATTATTGGGTTAGCACGATTCATGACACTATCAACATCATACCTTTGACTATATGGGTAGACACTTTCCATACCCTAAGTCAAACGGTGGGGATACAGTGAGGTGAGGGACCGTATCATATGTAAATCACATACAAAATGGGTATATATATATTTCCTTCTCATTTGGGGGCCTTGACATGTTGCTAGATGTCAACCTTGGTCATTGAAATCGAACGACCATTTGATCGGAGGATAATTTATGTTCAATTAAATTATCACGATTCATTTTATGTCCAACTTGAGGGGAACCCAAAAGGTCACACACATCAAAGTCGAAATCAATGGTTAATAGTGCACAGTACAAATTTAATAGCATATATGATTGTCGTAGGAATTGTTCATAAATGGTTCAATGTGTTTAATTATTAAACAGATCATTTATGAGGTTCCATAGCGGCTTAGGGATTGGTGAATGACGATATGGGCACTTTGGGAATAGGAATAAATAAATAAATAATATGAATAATAACGTGAATAGTAAATTTTTTTTTATTTGTTATTTGTTTTGAATTCCAATTCGGCCCAAACTCTTATTAGGGTTTTATAATCGCATTAAACCATTAAATTTAGATCCAATGGCTAAGATTAAATTAGCATTTATCCCACATCGGATTCTTAATTAATTTTGTTGTCTTTGGAGCACCTATATAAACCCAAAGAATTCCTTACAAATTTTTGCACCAAACCTTTCATATCTTGGGTTTATATAAGTGAGCAACTCTAAAGTTTAAGAGTAAGCCACTGATTTTGAGGATCCTTAAATCTAATTGACTAAATGAACCTCGAGTTAAAAGTTTTGAGGTATTTGCCTAGGCTAGCACCAAGGGCAAAATACACGTGCACTCAAGGCGTAGTCTCGCCGTTGAGTTTTGGCTTTGGTGTGTGCACCTTTGGAGGCCACACACTTGGGTGGCTCTTTGGAACGTGGAAGTGCTTGCTGAGTTCGAGAAAAGCTTGTAGATTGGAGGGAGGACTGGAGGAGTCTTCGGTTCAAGTAAGTCTTTTTCTTTCTTTATTTTAATTAAAGTTCTTATGATAGTTATCATGTTTAGGTTTATGTTATTTGCATGTTTTATGAGTTTTTTATGCTTAGAATATATAGTAATATGCCTAGGCTTGTAGAATAATCAAAACAAATGGGTTTTATGCAAATGGATAGCGGCATCATAATTTGATTTATTAACTTTTCCGCTGCGCACTCGCGGCCGCTTCCCAACATATATGACGTGAGAGCTGGCTACCCAATAGATAACCCGGGAAGTGCGTGGACATAACCTGAAGCTGAATTAACTTGAGCTTGCATGATCCTGATCCGACTAGATGAACTGAAACCTAATACTTGAACTAAACCTGAACTGCGTGACTGAAACTACGTGACCTGCAACATTAAACCTAACCTGAAACTCACGTTACATACTTGAAATCTTAACTTACATAAATGCGTGATTGTAACGACCGGGAATCTCCAATATTGTTACACGGTGGGATGGGTGTTACATAATATAAAAACATATACCCTCGTGAGATGACTTTGGGAACAATCGGTAAATTCTTCGAGAATCTGATATTAGATGCTACGATATTCCACTCCGGTCAGCCCATGGTAATGAGGCCATAACGTTCTCATACAAACTCCGATTATTATGAATGTTATATCATCGAAAATCTAAGATTCAGACCAACAACTTTTGCGTTGAATATTTTTCCAAATTCGAACCAGAAATAGGCTAAAAATATAGATCAAAAATCAGATGAATTGTACCCGATGGTCATTCTAGTAAATTCTCAAATTTTCTCCAAATTTCTACACTTTTCCAATTTTAAATGGCCCAAGTATAAAAAGGGGATACTATTCATGTATCCCTAAAAATTAAAAGAGAAAGGAAAAAATGTTGAAGGAAATGAGGAAGAGAAGAAGAAGAAAGGAAAAGAAGAAAAATGAGCTGGAAACCCTAGATAATTTGAAATTTGTTAGGGTTAGTGCTTGGAGTGCCAATCCAGATCGTATTTATATTCGATTCATGAATATGAACAATACCTTTTTCCATAATATTACTTATTTAATGGTA
Source organism: Zanthoxylum bungeanum (assembly GCA_019454045.1). Lineage (NCBI taxonomy): Eukaryota > Viridiplantae > Streptophyta > Magnoliopsida > Sapindales > Rutaceae > Zanthoxylum > Zanthoxylum bungeanum. The sequence continues at coordinate 108,266 of SKCR01021740.1, read as the reverse complement.
GCACCTATTATCTTTTATATACATATTCGATCTAATTATGATTAGATTGAAACTAAATCTGATTTAGTGACACATGTATATTAGACAAAGACCTTATGATTTACAACATAGTGCGCAGTTACAACGTAGTTTGTAATTGATATTAGGAAGCGTCACTATAAGTTGTATATCCTTAAATAAAGTTCCTGGTTAAGATTTACTAATACGGGTCGGTTAGTAAAATCCGCTGAGACCAATACATGTCGTATATCGTGACTTGGTCCGATGGTTTATCCCAATGAACCATGAGTCTCAGGAGACTCGTATAGACATGTAGGTGGTTATTTGATAAATACTGAACGACTCACTGAAGATTTCCTAATAGATGGTACACCAACGTCAATAGGAATCTTCTCGAGTTGAGCGAGCATAGTGATCATTCGACTTGAGATACCATAGTGGATATATGAGTTATCCTCCACACTTTGATGGCAGTCATGTCACCGATATATTAAGATCAGACCTCCGTCTGTTCGTTGGGTGTGGACTGATGCTCATGATATCCAGTGTGTATCAAGATAGAATCCTTCAGTCCTGTGTACAGGGCATATGTATCCTACATGTGTTTGCGATCTAGTAAATCCATGGCCGTGGTATAACTTCGGAAGCAAGTTCCTAGTGTTATTTAGAGATCGTAAATTTGACAGTCGACTATATTATACCATAAGGATTTGACGTTCTTATCTATATCCCAGGTATAATATGGATAGCCTGTGACGGAGGGATTATACGTATGCAATGACCTCGACTTGCATAGTTTAGCGAGATTATCTGTGGTCGTCATAATTCATGAGTGGGTGAATTATGGACACGAAATTGGATTTCATGACGGATAAACCTAAACTTAGAGAGTCTCACAATATGAAGTGTACTCGTTGAGCACTTAGGCAATGCCTTATGAATAATACAGATTATTTATAATACTTCACCAGATTAAATGAGTTAATTCGAATCATTTAAACGGTTAAACTAAAACACATGCTTTAGGGGCATTTCAGTCAATTTATAATTATTGTGTTTTTGTATTTGATACATAATTTGATTAGATACACATTAATTAATTATCAAATGAGACTTTGACATATGCCATTTATATAGGTATTTGTTATTTAATGTAAATAAATATACATATATAATAATAATCGCATTAATTAATTATTTAGACGTTTAAATATTAAATATCTAGATAATTAAATTATTTCAATATTACATAAATGTTATGCAATATGTTTGATTATTATTGGTTACATGTGGCATGATTTTATTAAGCTTAAATTTTACAAATTGAATTTGTTAACTTAAAGCTTATTTTCATTATTTAATTAGATTAATTGACCAAAATACCCCTCCTTTAACCCCTAAATCGGTTTTGGCATGATATTTAAAGTGGAAAATTTTATTTTCTCCTTTCCTAAGAAGCAATGGCCGAAACTTACCTCCATTAAAGCACCCAAAGATTTGTTTGAAGAAACAAGGAAGAAAGTGAAGAAATTCAAGAAAAAATTTAAGGAAATTACAAGATTTGAATTCTTGAATATCTAGAATAGTTCTACGGCTTCTTCCTTTCTTAGATTTTGGGGCTTTTCGATTTGGAGGATGGATTTGGAAGATAGATACATGTGTGAAGTTTGATTGGATGATATTCGTGTAATATTGATTCAATTTAGTCATTTGATGACTTGTTGCCATTCTAGAGTGTTATGACCACTCTTGTAACTCCTATAATTATTCTTGAGTTCTTCATAGGTGGTGGCTTTGGTTGGTGTTAATGTTGATATGATTAGTATTGAGAAAATTGGATTTAAAGCATGCAAAATTGATTATTTTTGTTACAAAATCAGATCTTGAAAAACTGGGTTTATTTTGATGAAAATAATGTCATATGAATATATTGGATGTGTTTTGGATGTTGGAACAATTTCCGGAAACTGTTTCGGAGTTGAAATATGCGAAAACAGCGAAAACAGCGTTACTAGGTGACTTTTGAGCCAACCGGATGACGGCTGCCCAAACAGTGAATTTGTCACTGTTCGGGCAGCCCATGAACTGCCCAAATACTATTGGGGCTGACCTGGGCAGCCCTCATGTGTATTGGGTGGTCAGTTCGGTCAAAAACGCGTTTTATGTCATTTTACGGAAAAACATTTTCGTAAAAGTTTGCGACGTTTCTTAGTTATTTATGTCGTTATTTGATATCGAATATATATGTTTAGGTGAAATATGAATAAATTATTCATATTGGATATTGAATAATTTATTCGGTAATTTTAAAAGTTTTAAAATTACGATTTTGCCCAAACCGCGAGCTTCCGCTGCGCCCGCGCCAAAACCCAAAAAAATTGGTATCAGAGCAGGTCTGATCCTTCATCCATTACATTAATCATACTTGATATATGATATATAATCCAATTTTGATATTTGCACATGCACGTAATCTATATGTTTCTTGACTTTTCGGTTCTACGCTAACGGGAAACGTAACGAAAATTTAACAGTTAAGTTAAATTATGTTTTCTAAAGGTATAATTGAATTGTTTAGAAAATGATCTAGATTAAAATTCTGCATATGATGTAGAACAATGCTTCCTTGAGGAATATCCTCGCTCAAATAAGACAGTAAAGTTACATGTATTGGATGCATGTTTCTTGGTCCGTCTTGTCAATACGGTTTATGGGTATCTTTCTATGGCTGCATCCGAGATCGTGCCAAAGCAGTGAGGGTGTAGTTGATAGAATTTTATCCATACCGAATGTATATTTGATACGAGACAAATTCAAGCGAAAGTGGAAATCCTGAACGTGCCAAAGCTGTTAGGACTACATCGTTAGCTTGAGTTTGTCAGTGGCAAGTGAAGCCTTGATACGCCTCATTGTGAACGTGCCAAAGCTGTCATAACGAGAAACGGTCAGGACCAAAAGTAGGAGTCACTGGTGAGTGATTGACAATGAGTTGTCTACCTAATGAATATACGTAGGTGAGATCGTGCCAACGCTGTGAGTCGAAATATATTCATTGTATCCTACTTCTCACTATGAAATTCGATTTAATTATTGAATTCCCATTTTCTGTTGGGGATTACGGTATTACGTAAAGTAGTGGGAGACACTGCTGGGTTAAAAATCCATAACTAAGGTAATGCGTAATTTTATGAAAATTGCTACTTTTGTTTTCTTTTATTCTATATTGTTAATAGAATTAAACTTCTAATCCACTGCATGCATACTATTTGAATATATTTTCTGACTTCACTTCTGATTGCATATTTCTAGAATAGGTTCTAGAATGTTAGTAGACTTTGATATTGTTAGATTAGTTAAAACCATCATGAATTATTTTTCTGATTTTCTTGAAAATCAAGAAGGTTAATGATTTAGTTACTAAGTCACGATAAGTAATCTAAATAGATATCCGTTTTAGGTTATAATTGTTTGGAGAGAATATTTTCTTGTGCAGTAAGAATTGATGTGAATTACTTCATGTCTCGAGATTCTTGACTGGCATTAAGAAAAATCCAATAGATATTTGTTTATCTTATAATGACGTCTCTTGGCTTTAGTGACTTTTAGAAGTCATGTGTGTGATACAATTTTCTAATCAATTATTTGCAATTGTTGTGAATAATTGAAGGCAAATTATAGAGCTTAAGAAAGGAGATGTGTATAGTTGTGTGTTGAGAATATCGATTCTCACAATACGACAACTATAGGTATTGGATACCAGATCTCCCGTCTAGTTATTTAAAATAGTATTTAATGATTGTTTTGATATTTGATATCAGAACTTGCGACTATTGGATGATTACTTGTTCTTTATAAACAATTTTTACATATTTTAATATGACTAGTAGTGTCATTGATGAAGAGATAAACATTAAGAACAATATTCGGTTAACTAAATAACTTAGAACAGTGCTTTATGTGATTTTATCACATAAGCATTAGATTCTTATTCCGTATGGTAAAAGATGGTCTGATATGAGATCACACCACATATCCTTATCCATTTAATGAATATTGTATTTAGGATGTAATTAAATCTCATTTAACCAATGATCGTCATTGGACCACATATTTATTAAACTAATACTTTGGAAGTATGTAGTTTAATGAATTATATATTGCCATGGATAGTTTTCTTTACTTCGTAACTTAGTTAATGAATTTTCATGACTTGGTTACATGTTTCTAAAAGTATATTTATTGAACGTCTTGAATGGTTCGAGAACATTCAATATGTTTTTGATGAAACGCGGATAGAATATTTTGAATGGTTCAAAGATATTCTATTTGAAGTGTTGAAAACTATAATTTTAAAATTCATCGTGAGTTTTTGAATTGTTCAAGGATGTTTGATATGATCAAACATATGAATTTATGGCAATTAGTTCTAAAGTTATTTAATGAATTTTATTCTTACTCAATATGATTCTTCTACGATTCCATCGTGATGGAATTGATCAGTACGAGAAATCGAATCTTATATGATTTGATTCGTTTGATATTGAGTGTTACCGAATTAGTTTCAATACTCTTGGGGATATGCTCCAGTAACATTAATTCATCCTTTTAATTAATGTTCCATTAGTTTCTACAGTTACGTATATGATATGTATAGGTAGAAAATTCGAATCTTAAAAAGTTTGAGATTTGAATCTTTCTTTTGTATAATGGTTATATAGTTGAAAGTATTTGCGCCTTCGAGGCACAAGTAAAAGTTTATTATTTATTCTATTTAATAGGATATTGTATTCTATTTGATAGAATATCTTTTCTACGATCCTGAGTAATAAAATTATTTTATTACTTGGTGTGTAACATCAGATGTTAATGATTCTAGAAAAGACTTGACTTATTGAAGTCAAATGTGAGAATGATAAATTATAAATAGAACTACATAATTGATAAGATGAAAAGACCCTTAGTCAACTTCCATATAAGTCCAATAGGATGTCAGAATCATTTACGAAGTATTTGATAGTTATTGATTCTGTTGTTTTCTTATCGAAGAAAATTATCCTATAACTTATAGTGGAAGTGATATTTAATATTGATTTCGGTAGTTAGTATTGAACCATAGATCTAAGATTGTCCATAGCTTACCATGATCAAGTTCAGAACTTGATTATGCTTTCGTTATGAATAGTTCATAAAATGTACAAATTGTTTGCGCAATAAAAGTAATGTGAGCTTATTTAAGGTTTGACCTTTATAGTATGATTGTGAGAAAATTTATACTCAGTGATCTATTGTAGATTCTGAGAAAACTTGTCTCTAGTCGCACTAATTGAACAATTAAAGATCCGTTGGTTAATGTTGATATTAAACTATGTATTTTGGCTAAAGAATGCAAAGTGGCATTTCTGAATGTTTTATTCGAATGAGAAATCCGTTGTGGTTTTTTGTTTGAAGAGTTCATTCTGGAATGGCCCTAGAGTTTGTATTCTGCTAAGATCACTGTTTGATATACTAGCTTATAGAGCCTATTGTAGACTCAGATAAGCTTTCCGAAAATTTGTGTTCTCTAATTTTGATACAGTCAGATTGTCTGATTTTATCAAAGCATAGAGAATACATATTTGATAGTAGGGTCAGTGGGAGTGTACAAATTTCTTTCTAGTGTTAAATATCCTAACGACATTATCATTATTAATGTAATAATGAGATGTTTATAAGGTAAAAGATTTACCTAAGTCTTCTTTTCTCCGTGAAAGCAGTGGGAGTAGTCTCTGTTATATTTGATATAAAGTTTTATATATGATATAAAACAAGAAACTTGTGAGATACTCCCATTAGTCGTACATTAAATATGATCTAATAAAGGACACAACAAAACTATCTGTATGACAGTTAGTATAACTTTTTGACAGTTAGTGTGTCTCTTGTATATAGTATTTATCTTTCGTAAAGGATGATTCCTTAGTCGAAAGAAAAATTGATTAGAATGTCTAGTCAATCTTATGCATAATAGGATGATGGCATAATGAATACTATAGTATGTATGATTAAAGATATCAATTTAATTGTAATTGTTACGAATTATTTTGATATGTTGTAGACCATAGGATATGTCTTGAAACATGTTCTTTGTTATCTTTGAGATATTAAGAACAAGTTTTCTTATTCATGGAGAATATAATCCGCAACCATTAGGGTCAGATTAGTTTTGAGTCTAATTATGACATTAGATGGTCTATGTCATATAAAGTCAGAAAAGATGCAGTGGGAATGTCACAGATGATTCTACTATGTTGTAACTTATGAAGTATTGACTTATGAAGTTGCATAGTGACCTTATAGATTAGAAGTTTTGATATTAGTGTTGTGCTTGCAGTTGTCTGCATAGTATTTGGATTTGATCTCTAAATACATAGACAACTTTATAGCTATAGCACAATATTGATATCGCATCTGAGTCATATTGATGTAGAACTTGGGTTCTATAAAATATGAATGATGTTGGCTAAGGAAAACAATTGGGTTTGTTGGACAGACTCAATTTGTAATAGCGGGCTTATTTGTTGTTGCCTACCTCTTGAGTGCTAGGAGAGCTCTTGAGGGCAATGGGTATGTGATACACATTGAGATGTGTATATGAAACTATGGATTGGCACTAGAGGAAAGTTAGAGAAATTGTTAGGGTTGGTGCTCAGAGTGCCAATCCGGATCGTATTCATGTCCGATTCATGAATACGAACAATATATTTTTCCATAATATTACTTTTTTAATGGTAGCACCTCTTGTCTTTTATATACATATTCGATCTAATTACGATTAGATATCTAATTATGATTAGATTGAAACTAAATTTGATTTAGTGATACGTGTATATTAGAAAAAGACCCTAGGATTTACAAAGTAGTGCGCAGTTATACCGTAGTTTGTAATTGACATTGGGAAGCATCACTATAAGTTGTATATCCTTAAATAAAGTTCATGGTCAAGATTTACTAACACGTGACAGTTAGTAAAATCCGCTGAGACCAGTACATATCGTATATCGTGACTTGGTCCGATGGTTTATCCTAATGAACCATGAGTCTCGGGAGACTCGTATTGACATGTAGGTGGTTATTTGATAAACACTTAACGACTCACTGAAGATTTCCTAGTACACCAACGTCAATAGGAATCTTCTCGAGTTGAGCGAGCATAGTGATCATTCGACTTGAGATACCACAGTGGATATATGAGTTATCCTCCACACTTTGATGGCAGTCATGTCACCAATATATTAAGATCAGACCTCCGCCTTAGGTGTGGACTGATGCTCATGATATCCAGTGCGTATCAAGATAGAATATGTCAGTCCTGTGTATAGGGCATAGGTATCATACACGTTTTTGCGATCTAGTAAAACCATGGTCGTGGTATAACTTTGGAAGAAAGTTCTGAGTGTTATTTAGAGATCGTAAATTTGACAGTCGATTATATTATACCATAAGGATTTGACGTTCTTATCTATATCCCAGGTATAATATGGATAGCCTGTGACGGAGGGATTATACGTATGCAGTGACCTCGACTTACATAGTTTAGCGAGATTATTCGTGGTCGTCATAATTCATGAGTGGGTGAATTATGGACATGTAGACATTGCATTTTTGTATGTGCCCGGTGATGAGCCTTGTATAGAGGTACTACTTGAAAAGTTGCGGAAGTTACGAAAAACGAATGCCGGAAGAAAGGAAAACCTCCAAAATTAGCCCCTCATATGATTCGAACTCACTAGACAGCCTCATATTCGCTCAGTCAGCCTCTGCTTCAAACCATAGCCTCGGCCCATCAGCCCCAGCCTCGGCCCAAGACCCCATGCAATCGGCCCATCCACCATCGGCCCATGCAGGCCATGCAATCCACGCCCAAATCCCCTCATCAACACTTTCCAATTCAATGAGATTTTGGGATCCCATCCTTACCAATTTAACAAGAATTGAGATATCCTCATCACCAAATTTATAAGATTTTATTCCCAAAATAATTTGAGAATATATTCTAGGGGTGGGCATAATCGGATTCAGATCGGATCGGACCGAATTCGAATTCGAATCCGATTCGATCCGATTGACATTAAATTTTATGATCCGATAAGGTTTGAACTACTTATCAAACCCGATTCGATCCGATAACTATCGAATCAGATTAGATTTCTTTGATCTAAATCGTTTTCTTATTGGATCGGATAAGTTCGATTTGATTGATGATCCGAATTAGATTTTTTATCCGAATTCGATTTTTTGATCCAAATTCGATTTTTGATCCGAATTCGATTTTTGATCCGAATTCAATAATGTGTCCGAATTCGATAATGTGTCCGGATTTGATAATGTGTCTGAATTTAATAATGTGTCCAAAATGCATTTTTCTTTCCCAAAACTAAAAAAAGCCTTGACATTTTGGCAGATTTTGGCAAAACTTTCATGTCAAATACATATTATCTATTGTTTCAATGCCAAGCTCAGTGCCTTTAGCAAGTAGTGATCTACACTTCTCAAAGTCGAAACTCGAACTTGCCAGGACTATACTACAACATCAATAGGGAAGGAAGAAAATTACAAATTAAAAAAAATAACATCGTGAAGAGAAAAAAAGAAAGCAAACAATCATCAGAAATTCACATATTATTCATACATATCATTCACACCAGAAAGTTTCATATTGTCAATTGAGCAAGTCCTTACAACGGTTCTCAAAGTACATACCAGATCCAAATCAATCTGTTCAGCTGACCATGCTTCAAGAGACATTCTGGTGGATGCACTGTAATTCTTATAATTAGAATCAATATCGACATATTAAGAAACAGATCAATATGTCAATCATTTATAGGACAACTGGACAAGTAATATGCATTATGAGTATGCTGCTTGTAGGTAGAGAATGATGATTTACATATAACTGCAGTATTTAGCATTGTGAAGTTAAAACACTGATATCTATGTGGAAGACCAGAATTTGTGTATCGTTTCAGTTTGTATTACAGTTTATCAGTTAGCAATTAGCATGTTAGACAAAATACATCCAGATCAGAAACAAATAAATAAGATAAACTTTATGGTTATAACTCATTAAGTTGCAACGTTCATTTTTTATGAGTTCGATCAGAAAATAAATTTCATCACGTTCAAGTGTAAGTAAATTTATCCGTTTCCCCATTTATTAAGACAAATTCACAATGAAGTACTAGACACGAAACATAACATAGAAGAACTTAATAATTCCACCAAAAGAGTGCAACTACTGAAGAGTAAACTCCAAAACCAAGAAACCAATTCCACCAAGAAACCAATTCTCTCCTTATTAGGAACCTAATAATTCCACCAAGAAACCAATTCTCTCCTTATCAACAATATCCATAAAAAGTATATCCAATAATAGAAAGAAATAGCAACTAGTATCAAAATTGTACCTATTAATTGGACTCAAAGTCTCAAACTCTGCTGCCACCAACATGATCCAGTGATTGTGATTCAGATTGTAACTTATGATACTCTTCAAATAAAATACAAACAAAAAAAGTTAATCTAAATTTGTATTTTATGATATTCACAATCAAAATTAACAATAAATAATAAATAATAAGTTTTTTTTTACCTTCCTCAAGCTTTTCATAGTACTCTGCCTCCAATAGCATGACTTCCATTTCATTGGTTTTGTCAATTGTAAGCTTATTTCGTATCCAATTTTGAGTACAAATAAGAGCCTCGACCATTACGGGAGTTAAAGAGCTACGAAAACTGTCAAGAACACGACTAGCATTACTAAATGCCGATTCAGATGCCACTGTCGATACTGGCATTGCAAAAATATCATGAGCAATCCTAGCCAATTGGATACTTACCGATATTTGTTTTCCACCACAACATAAAGCTAATGTTAGGGTCACGACTAGTCTAGTAAGGTTCCATCAAATACATATCAACCTCAGTACTATCCTCTTGATGAGTGACATGACTAGTCTGAAAAACCTGAAACAGATCATCAGGTTGTACAGTTGTATTACGCTTACGCATTCTATCTTGTGCTCGCGGTCTAACAAACAGATGAGATTGTGTCATACCAGCACTAGACCCATATCCACCAACACCAGTTACACCAGCATCCCTTGATCCATCACCATCTACAAACAACCCATTTGTGCCACACCAAAGATTATACATATCGTATAATCTTTTCAATAAATCACGAGTGGAGTTTCTCATTTCCTCTATCTTAACATTATCATTATCAAAAAGTATACCAAAGAAAACAGATGCGAATGTCATCTTACGTCATGGATCAAGAATAGTACTGACAATCAACAATTTATTTATTTTGGCAGTGGTCTCCCAATATTTATCAAATTTCATCTTCATAGATATGGCCATCTCATGCAAAAGAGGATGTTCATTTCGCGCCAGGTTTTTCAAGCTAGTATGAATCTTACAAATCTCATTGTAGGTGAAACAAGAGGTGATAGTAGACGAGGCACTGAATATATTCGTTGCATCATAAAATATCTCCAGAAAATCAGCAAAATATTGAGCTTTCTCCCAATCCATATCTGTAGGGGGCTCAATCTTTTTACTCCCATTGTCATCATCTCTAAAATATGGAGCATAATGACCATCATCATCAATCATTCGATCAAAGGCCTTCTGAAAGTCTAGTGCAGCATCCAACATTAAGTAGGTGGAGTTCCACCTAGTAAGAACATCTAAGATGACACTTCCCTTGCTCTCTATCCTCTCACGTGCTACCGCTGATTTAAATGCTTCCAATCTTGATGGAGAAGATCTCACATACTTAACCGCATTGCGGATTGCTATAATGCTGTCATCCAATTGTTTTAGACCCTTAGACACAACTAAGTTTAATATGTGAGCACAACACCGCATATGTTCAAACTCTCTATTAAGCACCAACGCATCTCCCCTCCAAGTCCTCATCTTCCTTACCAACTGTTGGATGGCTATAGCATTGGCACTGGCGTTATCCACAGTTATAGTAAAATTCTCTCAATACCCCAGTGCTGTAAACAAGACTCTATTAACCTTCCAATAGTGTCCCCTTTGTGATTGTTAATTGGACAGAAGCTAAGAATTCGTCGATGCAACTGCCCATCAATGTCTATAAAATATCTAGTGATAACCATGTAATTAATGTTTTAAATTGACATCCATATGTCGGTGGTCAAACTAACTCTCTGATAACTCACCGAAAAAATACTCTTCAACATAATGTTTTCCTCAGCATACAGTTATAGGATGTCTCTAGTTATAGTCCTACGAGATGTGACATCAAAACGAGGGATGACAACACTACAAAAATGTCGAAAACCCTTTTTCTCTATAAAGCTAAATGGTAGCTCATCAACAATGATCATTTTCACAGCTACTTTCCGACACGCTGCTTGATTGAAATGACCGTCTCTCACGGAGAGATTGCCACTTGTGCCTCTCTCTTCACCAACCCCAACCAAAACACCTTGTTCTTCACAATAAGCCAAGTATGATTTACAGGTCTCCATATGCCTCTTCAAGTTGGTTGTGGACCAATCCTTGGTACTAAAAGCATAAGTCTTATGAAAATATATACATACAGCCCTATCCGGATTATCTTCACACATACGGAAAACTTTCCACACTTCAGATCTTCTAGCTTTTGTTTTAGTTGCTATTGATGTGATTGATGGTGACGAATCATGTTTTTTTGATAATGGCGGTCTATCATAGTGTGATGGTAATTTTCCCTTCCGTTTCCTTATTTCTGTTAATCGTACATCCATAGAATCTGATTCCGACCCACTGCCACTACTGTTAGTGTTGGGTGAGCTTCCAAACCCACTCATCTACAAATACAATTCAAATAGACAACAATCATTAACCCATAGAACATAATCATATGTCATGTGAATGCGGAATTCACTGAAAAAAAATGCAATACAGCCAAAACCCACAAAATTTAGAAAAAAAATGATAACAAAATCATATGTCAGATTGAGTCTATAAATCTACCACATTTTATGCTTCAAAATAAACTTGCATGTCATACAAAAGGATAATATTACTATCAACATTTGGATATCTCGATCAAATTCATCAGTTTGGACTTTGGATATTTCCAGTTACGAACAAAAAACAGAGAGTAGAGTAGCAGACATAGGAAAATCATATATTTCCAGAGGGTAGAGACCAAAGGAAAAGAAAGAATCAAAGAATAAAAATCATAAATTTCAGTATTTAATGAAGAAGTTAGCCCAAGAATACAAAGTATAAAGCAAATAGAAATTAACCCATGAAGCTAATCAAATTCATTATTCAATCTAGTAATCTACAAGCAGAAAGAAAAATAAACTTCATGAAACCAGAAACCATGACAATAGTATTCGGCTATTCGCAACTATTTCAGACTACAAATTAAATTATTCTAGCTCTAGGGTTAATTAGCTTACTTTCTTAGGCCGGCGTAATAGAGTCCACAAACTTGTTCAATTGTTCTTCAGCATGAGTGGATTCGGACTAGGAGCAACCGAGCAATTAACGGAGCAAAGCAAGAAATTCTGAAAGAATTAGAGAAGACTCAGTCAGAAGAGAAAGAGAAGTGATGAAGACAGAAACTGAAACTGACTGAAGTGAAGAAACACTAAATGTCGAATTATGTTTTAACTTTAATTCCAAAACAACGTCGTTTATAAACTACCAAGGGAAAAACAAATTCGGTCGGTTCGGATCGGATCGAATCAGATTTTATCTGATTCGATCCAAAATTTGACGAACCGACTCTTTGTAATTCGATCGGATCCGAGAGCTGGATCCGATCTGATGCCCACTCCTATTATATTCCCCAAATTTCCATGATTTGTTTCACTATTTGGAGATCCCTTCAAATCATTATAAAAGGGACCAAATGTTGACACAAAAGGGGGCTATTTTCTTAATCAAGTGAACGGCAACCATATGAGACAAACAAAAATCACCGAAAAAAAACAACAAAGCCGAGTGAAAGAGAGAACCATTGGATCGAAAAATAGAGAGGGAAAAAAACCAAATCACCGAAAAATAGAGAAGGAAAAAAACAACCAAATCATCGAAAAATGGAGAGGGAAAAACAACCAAATCACCGAAAAATAGAGAAGGAAAAAATCAAAAAAAAAACAACCAGTCAGCGACCAAAAAACAACCAAAAAAACCAGAGAAAAACAGTAACCGAAATAGTAAACAGCAAACCAACAAAACATCAACCAGAAAACAGCAAAATAGCAACAAGAAAAATAGCAAAACAGCAACCAAAAAACAGCAAAACAGCAACCAGAAATAGCAAACCTTGAAACAAAGCTTCGATCCTTCCGGCGACGGCCTAACGCACTTCCGAGAAAGCAACTTAAAAGGTAAGGCTTGATGGCACCCTTATCATATTTATTTTCATAGTTCCGGACGCTGCATGCCTGGCTGGACGTGAAATACGTCCAGCGGGGTATGCGACGTCCTACATAAAAAATGGCTAAATCTTTGGCCACATTTCCTCTTTGGCATTTTGTTATTTATTTTTTTTACCTAATCATTCACTTTTATTGTTATTTTATTATTTTGCCCTTATTTTGTTTATTTTTGTTCATGTTGATGATTATACGTATATGCATTGTTATATGTTTTCATGTCTATTTTTATGTCTGTTTACATTGCATTGATGATTATGTATGTTATTATCTCTCGCGGTATATCAGATGGAAACCCATACGTAAATTCCGTAGCCGAATCCGAATGGACAGTAGTGCGATATGTACTTGGGATACAACTCCACGTGCCACTCAGGAAATACTCATATATGCGTGATTAACCCCCATTTTTTGTTTACTATTTATTTACTGACGTTTTTCCTGCTTTTGATTATTTATTATAATTTTCGTTATCGCATCTCGTATTTCTTAATTTAATGTGCTTTTGGAACTACGTTATTGTGATTATTATTTTGGTTGGGTATGTTATTACATTTTTATTCACTTTTATGCATGCATTGCATTAAGACTTGGCTATACCATTGTGTGAACCCGTCCATTATACTGGCATAAGTAATGGACCATTCTGAACCCAACGGTTTGAGGTCTTCATTTGCGAGGGGTGAGTGCGGCCTTAAATCTTTCACAGTTCATACTGGGTGGCGACTCTTTCATTCTCCGGTTTAGTCCCCCACGGGCTAATTCGTACTCTCAACGGGCTGCGAGCCCAACAATGTCATGGTCACCGAGCATCATAGGCATAGCGGTAAACCCCGCTTCGCTCCTACAGATGGGGAATCCCCTGGGGATAAAGAATCGGCCCTGAAATAATGTCTTGTATTGTCCGTGGCTTTGGCTTTGGTTAACCAAGTCTCATATATTTTGCATACCCTTCTTACCCCCGATGGCGTCATGTATCGTGAAGTCTCTTTCACTCAAGGCGGCAGATCATTATGTGATGACAACCATCACTCGTTGGCACGTACCCTAAGGTATAAAAAAGGCGTGCTCACTCGGTCGCTCAAACCCTTGAGTGAGGAGACCTAGTTGTGTGCAACCCTTCGCTGATGAGAGCCTTATCCATACCCTTGTAAGTCCGCATACGAACCGTAGTAATGTGTCCTATAGAAGCTACGGCCATGCTTGTGTTTGGGCCCATTATCATTTGGATCCATTTGGGCTTCTCGTTATATGATACAAACTTGTTGGACCACTTAAACTGGGACGAGTTTGTATCTTATGATGATTGGGCCAAAAGTTTTCAAAATGATGATGGGCCACCTTTTGTTTGGCCCCCCTAACATTTTGAAGTTATTTAGCCACCTTATCGCAAAAGTGTAAACCTATTGGGCCTTTTTAACTGGGACAAGTTTACACCTCGCAATAATCTGATTGAACTCTTTAAAATGATAACGGGCCAACTTATATGAAAACCTTGATGGGCTTCGAAGGTCCAAACATGATCTGAATATGCCAGATGCATGAGTCCGATATCCGCACTGGCTTTCATCCAGGAATGGTATGCCTTGTTATGGCATATTTGTATACTTTTGGATATCTCCAAGTCCGTCTCCGCCACAACTGTGATTACCGAGGGCCCAATTCTTCATTTCTAGACAATGGCACGATCCCCATAATAGGCTTAGTCAATATTGTAAATGGGCGGTCTTTATCTTTTACTGATGAAGAGGGACTGAGGTAGCCAAGGTTCACCCATGTAGCGTAGGAGAGAACGATATTTGTGTACCCAACATTGGTGCATAAAATGAGTCATACCTAGGGCATAAATTGACTTACCATAGGTGTGGGAGGAATAAGGTCGGAAGGGTATATGATATTTTGATAACCACATGCATCTCATGCATCGCATGCATCTCATGCATACACGCATCATGCTGACCCATGTCCTAAAAGCCATCATAGATATCTGTTGGGTTAGAGAAGAATGAAGACATGTCAAGAAGAGGTTAACAAGCATGGATGCGTCAGGCAGTGAAGCTTCCTGCATGGATCAATTGGAGACCAACATCACCAAAATTACTGAGCAACTACAAGCTTTGACCAACGTTGTGGCTAGTCTGACAGTACCTCATCTAGTGGGAATAGAAAACAATGATGATGGAAGGCGTGAGGAGCCCCCAAATAGGGTGAGTAAAGAAATCCATTTTTTTGATGATGACATGGCTGAGTATGCCGCGGGAAGGATAGCCGAGCCTCAGCCAGAGTTACAGAAACTCAGAGAACAAGTAGAGTCAATTACCTACAAGATGAAGGGAAAACATGAAGATCTATTAGAATATGATGCGATGACTTTCGAAGAACAGCTGCCTCCCTAGTTTAAGATGCCTAACATGGCCAAGTTCAACGGAAACGGAGATCCTAGGGTCCATCTTCGACAATATGTTTCAGTGATGAGTTCAGTGGGTTTGTCGAAGTGTTAGGTGCAGAAGATGTTCGAAATGTAACTAGAAGGGGCGCCCATAGTATGTTATCATGGCCTGGAGAAAAAATGTAAGGGATGACTGGAGGGCATTAGCGGAGGCCTTTCTGAACCAATATGTCATGGACATGGAGATAGACTTGTCGCTCCGTGACCTAGAAAACACCAAACAGAAGCCAGAAGAGACCTTCAAAGAATATGTCGATCGCTTGAAAAGCCAGCTCTTGAAGATGCAGACACGACGGTCGGAGAAAGACCATATTAAAATGATCATTAAGGGCACCAAGCCCTCCATTTATAACAAGCTGAGAAGGATGACCTCCATGATTAGTGACTTTCGACAGTTAAGAGAAACTATCAAGGATATCGAGGAAGAGGAAGCCGAGAACATAAAGTTTTATGTCCAGAATAGAAAGACCATTGAGGGGCCTTCAGGGACCAAGCTCGCTCCTGCTGAAGTCATCGCCATTAGAAACAGACAATTCTCCAATTTTGTTAGACCTTTGTCAAAGGTGTTTGAAAAGATGAAGAGGCAATGATTCCTAAAACCCTTAGAACCTAGACCACTTCCAAACCCTGTGCCATGCCACCTCGGCCTAAACCAATACTGTCACTACCATCAGCAAAAAGGCCATAGAACTGACAACTGCGCCCGCTTCAGGCATGAGATCCAAGACTCATTGACACCCATAAGATACTCGACCCAGAAAAAGAACAACCCAACACACACGGAAACCCACAACCCAACTACCACTCCGTTCCACCACCCATCTACATGATCAACTCCGGCCCGCCCGAAAACTTTGTCCTCCAAACTCTCAACCACCAAGCTTCTTGCATGGGGATATGGGACATCCGCAGTGAAGATGAAACAGAACAGAGGAGAGATTTCTGGGAAAACTTCTCGAGCAGTGACGAAGAGGAGGTAAAGGGGATGACACGGGCACAAGTGAGCATATGGGAGTTTTTACAGTGATGTAACGTAGAAAGGTAAAGAAGTGTTAAAAGAAGGCCAATAGGTGAGGGAGAATACTGAAAATACTGATGGGATACTGTGTTGCGTCAATTGAAGAAGACACGGGCACAAGTGAGTAAATGGGAGTGATTATGTGCCTCTCAAGAGCACAGACGTGCCATGGTAGAAGCTCTAAGCAAGATAATGGTACATGAAGATGCAAACCCGACTATGTTCGTAGGGTCGGTACAGAAAGAGGGTAAGTAGATGATAACATTCTTTGAAGAAGAGCTCCCGATGGAGTGGAGGAATCACAACAAACCACTATTCATAAAAGTGGAAGTGAGAGGTAAGAAGACATCTTGTGTGATGGTGGATGTTTGCTCATCTATCAATGTGTGCCCTTTGAAGATTCTGTCAAGGTTGGGTATGCGGACAACAGATTTAAGCCCCTCCAGCATGACTATCAAAGCATATGACGATAGAAAACGGAGAGTCAAATGTACTTTTGTCACAGTAGTCAAAGTGGGCCCGATAGAAGACGAAGTTGAGTTCACAGTGCTTGATATCCGAGCTACATTTGCTCTGTCATAGACTTGGGGGCGTGCCATCCACCTTGCACCAGGTTATTAAGATCCGCATGGAGAGGATGTCATCACCATCAGGGCTGAAAAAGACAATGTTGTGGCTGATTTAGACATACAACCTTTCACAAGGTTCCAAGTGGCGGCAAACTTCGAAGAATGGATGGACCCTAAAGTGGCTAGAATCATGGAAAGAATGAAATATGAGCCTGGCACCGGTTTGAGTGCTAGAGGCTAGGAAATAAGAGCACTGCCAGATTTCAAGGGACAGACCACTAAAAGAGGATTGGGGTATGAATCCTATGGGAATGAGCCAAAGACCAAGAAAAAAGGATGAAGCTGATGGAATACTTTGTGAAAGCCACAGGGTATCAAGAAGAGCCCGAACTCGTAGAAGTCAATGGGATCATAGTACCAGGATTCGAGATCTTCAAAGATGTGAGGGGCAAAGAACCACAGGCAGATGAAGTAGCAAAATAGGAAGATAAATGGGAAGAAGAACTACTGCAGTTGGAGAATTTGACGCTCGTAGAAAGCAAGAAGACGGAAGAAGACAAGACTGCAGATTACGAAGATGTTTATTTTCCTGACTTATTTGATTGTAATCATGTATTTATTAATCAAAAAGACATTGATTTTGCTTACTTGTTCGAGTCTTTTCCTGTTAGTCTGCATCATAACATGCATGACATGAGCGTATTTGACATTAACTCAACAAAGACAAATGCATTTAATCTTGGTACATGTGAAAACCCCAAGGAAATTTCAATTGCAAGTGAAGTTACTGTAGGCACTGTATTTTTGCATATAAGTCCCGATGATGAGTCTCACATGGAGACACTACCTCTTTAATTCTGGAAGCCGCGGGAAACGGACATCAGAAGGGAAGAGTCAAGAATTGACACATTGTTGGAATCAATTCGTTTGTTTATTCTTCGAGTTTGCTTGTTGGACCTCCGTATTAAAACACATCCTTAGCCCAAACCCCCGCAAGACACACACCAAGCCCACAAATCACCAAACCATACACCAAGCCCACCAAACTGAGCGAAGCCCACGCCCAAATCACTCTAAGCCACACCCATTCACCTTCCAAATTAACAAAAACACATATTAAACACATGCATAAATCAAGCCAAATCCCCTTCCAAAATTAAAGAAATCCCATCAAATACTTTCCTAATCCACTTAAATTACATTCCCTAATTAAAAGATACAAATCAAATCATATCCCTAACTAAAAGATAAGAAATCAAATTAAATCAAATCACTTCCCTAATTAAGAGATTTTTCCTTATCACACATTAATTAAAAATATCTCCAATAATTACAAAAATCCTTTTCCTTTTCAAACAAGGTAAACCCCAACATTTTGCCTATAAAAAGAAGGCTTTACCAACATATAAAACCCCTAGCTCAATCTCACAAAAAACATAAAGAAAATAACCCAAGGATTCACGCCCATTCAGCAAACAACACAACCCACTCAGCCACTCACATAACCCTAAACCCTCCATCCAGTAACCTCACGCACAAAGCCCCCCTCCATCCAGTAACCTCACGTACAAATCCACCTGCCTTCACACTCATTCACGCCAAATTAGTCTGCTCCACGCTATAAAGCCATTCAACGCACACAGCTCACAAGCCCTCATTCACACCCACACATTGCCAACAATACACGTACCAAGCAGCCTCACTCACGCCACATATCTCTCCAAACCACAGCAGCCCCACAACTTCACAAATCAACATGTACCAATCAGCCTTCATCCTTCACGCCTTCAACAAACCACACTGCCACCAATCCTCGTAGCAACACATAGCCCTCATGTACCCCTTCATCACTCACTACCTCACACCCCAAACAGCCCCTAATTCACCGAACAAACTGCCATAAACTGCACCTTTAAACTTCCGCATAAACTGCCCAGCAAACCACCAAAAACTGCACCTAAAACCAGTCCCATAATCACCGAAAATAGCCCCTGAAACCTAGCCCCTGACCACCGAAAACAGCCACTGAAACACAGCCCATGACCAATGAAAACAGCAGTAAAACAGAGTAAAACACAGCAGCCCAAACAGTGAAACAGCGAAGGAAAATGTTGAACCAGTGAACCAGAGGAGTTGCGGAGCATTAACCCTTCCGAGAACCACGTAGCGCACTTCTGCGAGACGATTTAAGAAGTTAGACCTGAGGGCACCTTCTTTATTTATTATCCTTTATTTTCATTTATTTTAGTACTTTATTTCGGATGAGTATTGTGGATTGGTGCATGATGTGATTTCCGGATGAACGAAATATGTGTTCTCTCTTGTGGTATATCGGATGGAAACCCGGACGTAAATTCCTTAGCCGAATCCGAATGGATGGTATTGCGGTTTGCACTCGGGATACAATGCCACATACCACTTGAGAGATTCACATGTTTCGTTTCATCCAACCTTGCGTTTTAAGCATGATTTAGTCTAATAAGTTATTTATTTTTAAGCATGATTTAGTTATTTTTCTTTTGCAATAGTAATTTAATTTACGTTTATGTTTAGGATGTTATTTATTATTTGTGTTTGATAATTCAACATGCTCATCGAGTGATATTGTATGCTTGCCATTATTAAGACTTAGAATAGGTAGCATGTAAAACTTAGAATATGTGGTATGCAAACTTAAAATATGTTGTATGCGAACGTAGATATATGATTTACTTTTATGAATGCAAATTTAGATGTAGGTCATTCTCGAATATGTATGTTGCGTAGAATTGGTTAAATTATTGCACAAATTCGTTCATTACAAGTGGCATAAGTAAGGGACCATTCTGAACCCAACGGTTTGAGGTATTCCCTTGCGAGGGGTCAGTGCGGCCTTAAATCATTTTCCCGGTTCACATCGGGTGGCGACTTCATGTTATTCCTCCGGTTTAGTTCCCCTGTGGGCTACTCCGTACTCCCAACCGGGTCGCGAACCCGGAACAGCGTCACCGATTTTTATGTCCTACAGTCTGGCGACTCTACTGAGGATAGAGAATTGGCCCCGAAATAATGTCTTGTAATGATTGTGATTTGTGCTTTAGTTAACCGTGTCTACAGTGGGTTGAAGGGGTTTAATCAAAGGCATTATTAAAGCTTGGTAATGGTTTGGTGTCTTCCTTCATTCACTACCTTTCTATAAGGAAAAGCCGTGAAGGCACCTAGATAATCATTTACTCGAAGCTTACTGTTATGGACTAATTTGGAGGACTTGTTGTTTATTTCTGTCACCATTACGATAAGAGCCTAAGAGGCTTGGGTATTTAAGAGAGTTCGCTCCACCCTCCCTCTGGGGAATCTACAATGAGAAATCCATTCGACAGTCAGTCACGCACCATAACTCGTTGGCATGTACTTTAGCATATAAAAAAGGTGTGTTCACTTGGTCGCTTGAACCCTTGAGTGGGGAGACCTAGTCATGGGCAATCCTTCGCCGATGAGAGCCTTTGTCTACACTCTCATAAACCCACATATGAACTGTCGTTGTAGGACCAATAGAAACTATTCATTTATGCTTGCGTTTAGGACCATCATCATTTGGGTTCAGTTGGACCTTTTGTAATGAGGTATGGGCTTGTTGGGCCATTTAAACTGGGACGAGTCCGTGCTTTGTGGAAATTGGGCCAAAAGCTTCTAAAATGCCAATGGCCATTTTATGTTTAGGCCCCTTATTATTTGAAGTTGTTTAGCCATGTTATCGTAAAGGTGTAAACCTGTTGGGACTTTTCAACTGGGACAAGTTTGTACCGCGCAATAGTATGATTGAATGCTTTAAAATGATAATGGGCCGACTTATATATCTCATACATCGCACACATCTCATGCATCTCATGCATACACGCATTATGTTAACCCTTTTTGTCTTAAAAGCAATCATAGATATCTGTTGGGTTAGGGGTAAGAGGGAAGACTCATCAAAAAGCTGTTAGCAAACATGAGTGAATCAGAGAACGAGGTATCTCGTATGGATCAAATGGAGACTAGTCTCACTAAGGTTACCAAACAGTTGCAAGCTTTGACCGCCGCTATGGCTAATATGGTTGTGCCCCGTGCTGGGGGAGGCTCTGAGAATGTGAGGCGTAAGGACCCTCCAAACAGATTGACTGATGATATCCCTGTCTTTGATGATGACATGGCTGAGTATGAAGTGTTCACCTTCGGACTAACGGCGTTGATAGCCTTGAAATCTAAGAGCGTGGAAGTCTATGGAGACTCGATGTTAGTAGTCCGACAACTACAAGGAGAATGAGAATTAAAGGAAGAACGGTTGAAACCTTACTTGTTCCACCTCAGGAGTCTGGCACAGGCCCTCCCGATTGTAAGTTCCAGCACTTGCCGTGAGAAGAGAACCAAATGGCAGACGCATTGGCTACACTTGCCACAACTTGGGAAAATCCGGAGAAGTTGGTAATGAGACCTCTAGTGTTAACAACGGCGGGCAAACCAGTTTATAAGATAGAAAGAATTTTGGAACCATGGTACTATGATATTCAGCGATACTTAGAACACGGGGAACTTCCGGAGGAAGCAAGCAGAAAGGACATGATAGTCATTCAGAAGTTGGCTTCTCAATATGTAAGTCTGAAGGGAGAACTATACAAGAGACAGGTGAATGGCATTCAGCTGAAGTGTCTAAGAAAAGAAGAGGCTCAGAAGGCGATGAAAGAAGTACATGCCGGAGTATGTGGACCACATATGAACGGATTGAATTTGTCTCGCAAGGTAGTAAGACAAGGCTTCTACTGGTCGACCATGGGAATCTGACTGCGCGAAGCTGGTAAAATATTGTCACGATTTCCAAACACACGGTAACTTGAATCATCTGCCGCACACAAAGTTGCACGGGCTGTAAGAGCCGTGGCCTTTCTCATCATGGGGAATTGATATGATCGGAGAAATTCGACCGAACGCATCGAATGTACATCGCTTCATAGTAGTGGCAGTAGACTACTTTTCAAAATGGGTGGAAGCCAAGTCGTTTCGCAATGTAACAGCCAAGACGATGGCAAAGTTCATAGCCCGGAATCTCAAATGTTGATATGGAATGCCGCATCACCTAGTAACAGACAATGGAGTCCAGTTCCAATGAGAAACAAAGGTAATGCTACAGAAGTACGGGATATGACATCACATGTCATCACCGTACATACCGCTGGCAAATGGAGCAGTTGAGGCAGCCAACAAGATGATAAATGCGATATTAGCCAAGATGACAGAGAACTATAAAGATTGGCCTGATAAACTACCGTAAGCCCTGTGGGGATACAGAATTTCTGTGAGAACAGCAACGGGAGCCACGCCTTACTATTTGGTCTACGGAATGGAAGCAGTATTGCCAGTGAAATTTGAGATAATGTTTATACGGGTATTAGCATAAGCAGAGTTACCTGACAAGAATGGGCCTCGTAGAGATTTGAACAATTGGCATTACTGGATGAGAAGAGGATAAAGTCCTTACATCATATGCAGTTATACCAGAAGGGGTTGGCTGGAGCATTCAACAAGAAGGTGTGCCCTACCATGATCAGAAAGGGGGATCTGGTATTTAAGCAGTCAAAGCCGTTAACGATGAACCCAAGAGGAAAGTTCAGACCTAACTGGGAAGGGCCATACATAGTCAAGAAGGTAATAGGAAATGGGGCAGTGAGACTGTCAGACTTAGAAGAGAACGAGTTCGACGAGCCAATCAACGTGGACAGAATGAAGTAATATTTCACCTAATGAAGAAAAGACGGAGCAGTTACCGGGAGAACTGGCAGAAGACCTAACCCACGGGATAGGAAATTCATCCATGCATGCATGCATACACGTAACATACTTGCAGTTTTTATGTTTGTTCTGTGTTTGCAGGTGTCAGACAAAAGAGAACTGCACAATCACCAGAAGAGAACCGGTAGGAGGAAACTATAAGCAGACTTAGGGGCGGTCAGAGACATGCGTAGGCACATGGCGCCAAGGAGCACAACGAGGGTCTAACCCATCAGGAACAAGGAGTACCTCCACACATGCATATATAAACATTGCATGCATGCGTTTTTATTATGTTGTTTTGTTTGTGTTCATAGGTCTCGAAGAAAAGAAGGAAAAACGGCAAAATATAAGCAAGCTGATAGCAACAAAACAATTTCAACAGTTTTCAGAAATGGATCCCCAGGGTTGAGGCCCATATCAGTCAGTTTCGGGGATGAGTCCCAGGGTTGAGGCCCATGCCAGTATCAGTTTCAAGAAGGAATCTCAGCGGGCGAAGCCCACATTATCACCAGTCAAAAGGAAGAATTCCATGGAATGAATGAGTGAAAAAAAAGTCTTTGATAGTTAAGCATATGTCCGGTGATGACACTGTTTGCTGTAGGGAGAAACCTTAGAAATGATAAGTGCAAGATATGCTCTCATCTGGTATTCTGAATGGATTGATCTCGGCGAGACTCACGAGCACTTGATTACGGGATCTCAACAGTAGAAGACTGAGTAGTTGGCGAGATGACTAGTTGAAGAGATGATGGATCAGTGAATGACCGTTTGCCTGGATGTCCACCCTGGTTGACTTATGCTACGATATATGATATGGTTGGAAGCAAAGAAAAATTCTCTGCAATGAAAAGAAAAGAAAAATAGACCGCCTATAACCGATAAGCGTGAAGCTACCCATGGGCGAGTATTAGGACCACCATGAGGAGAAATGCTACCTTAAATGGTAGGTGTGTCAAAGAAGAAAAGAGAAAAGAAAAAAAAAAGAATGAAAAGAAAGAGACAAGAGAAAAAAGAAGAAGACCATATCATGTTGAGTATGATGAAGTAATCACAGACTGTGATCAAGACATCTAGGTTGGTTAGACCCACCGATCCGATTCTCCGAGACAAAATCATCGAGTTGGCTTATTTAAGGATTAAGCTGCGAAAGAACCTTAGCACACACACACTAGGAGTCTAGTTCAGATCACTCATTCAGACGATCGGAGCTGAGTGTATTAAGTTCTTTGAAGGTTCTCTGGTTTCGACGCGAAGCATCCATTGAGGACGAAAATATGCTTAGCTATCGGGATTATCTCGTGAGAGGCAGTACAGTATAAACCATCACAGTGTTGGTATCAGTTTTGGAGATGAGTCCCAAGGATGAGACCCACGTCATTAGTATTAGTATTGTCGGGTATGGCACTCCGGGTAAGGAGACACATCAACATCAGTATCAGTCTTGCCGGGTATGGCACTCCGGTTATGAAGACACATCAACATCAGTATCAGTTTTTCTAGGTACGGCACTCCGGGTATGGAGATATTACAGCGACGCCTAGGGTATGGGGTTTAACATGTCAGGTACGGCACTCCTGGTATGGAGATATTACAGTGATGCCTCGGGTATGGGGTTTAACATGCCAGGTACGACACTCCGGGAATAGAGATATCACTGCGACACTCTAGGTGTGGAGACGCAACCGCGACACCTCGGGTATGAGGTTTAGCATGCCATGTACGGCACTCGGGGTATGAAGACACTACTGCGACACTCTGGGTATGGAGACGCAATCGCGACACCTCGGGTATGTGGTTTAGCATGCCAGGTACGACACTATGGGTATGGAGGACACTACTGCGACACTCTGGTATGGAGACGCAACCGCGACACCTCGAGTATGGGGTTTAGCATGCCAGGTACGACACTACGGGTATGGAGAAACTAATGCGACACTCTGGGTATGGAGACACAACCGCGACACCTCGGGTATGGGGTTTAGCACGCCAGGTATGGCACTCCGGGAATGGAGACACTATTGTGACACTCTAGGTATGGAGACGCAACCGCGACACCTCGAGTATGTGGTTTAGCATGCCAGGTACGGCACTCCAGGTATGGAGACACTACTGCGACACTTGGGTATGGAGACGCAACCGCGACACCTCGAGAATGGGGTTTAGCACTCCAGGTACGTCACTTCGGGTATGAAGACACTAATACGACACTCTGGGTATGGAGACGCAACCGTGACACCTCGGGTATGGGGTTTAGCATTCCAGGTTCGGCAATCCGGGTATGGAGACACTACTACGACACTCTAGGTATGGAGACGCAACCGCGACACCTCGGGTATGGGGTTTAGCATGCCAGGTATGACACTCCGGGTATGGAGACACTACTGCGACACTCTGGGTATGGAGACGCAACCGTGACACCTCGGGTATGGGGTTTAGTACGCCGGGTATGGCACAACCAGATCAACTCAATTCAAAACAACCGCGACACCTCGGGTATAGGGTTTAGCACGCCAGGTATGGCACTCCGGGTATGGAGCCACTACCGCGACACCTCGGGTATGGGGTTTAGCACACCGGGTATGGCACCATCAAATCATTCAGTTCGAAGAAGTAGGCAAGTCGGGTGGCAGCTGGCGAGCCAGGTAAGTAAAAATGCATTGCATAACTTTTATAGGATTGTCATTGTCACACACTGCACAAGTCCCATCAAAGTGGGGGCGACTGTAGGCTCTGCATTTTTGTATATAAGTACCGATGATGAGTCTCACATGGAGACACTACCTCTTTAATTGTGAAGGAAGCAGCAGGAAACGGACGTCGGAAGGGAAGAGTCAAGAATTGACACATTGTTGGAATTAATTCGTTTGTTTATGCTTTGAGTTTGCTTGTTGGACCTCCGTTTTAAAACACATCCTTAGCCCAAACCTCCGCAAGACACACACCAAACCCACACATCACCAAACCATACACCAAGCCTACCAAACTGAGCCAAGCCCACGCCCAAATCACTCTAAGCCACGCCCACTCACATTCCAAATTAACAAAAAAACATATTAAACACATCCATAAATCAAGCCAAATCCCCTTCCAAAATTAAAGAAATCCCATCAAATACTTTCCTAATCCACTTAAATTACAATCCCTAATTAAAAGATACAAATCAAATCATATCCCTAACTAAAAGAGAAGAAATCAAATTAATTAAATCACTTCCCTAATTAAAAGATTTTTCTTATCACACACTAATTAAAAAATATCTCCAATAATTACACAAATCCTTTTCCTTTTCAAACAAGGTAAACCCCAACCCTTTGCCAATAAAAAGAAGGCTTCACCAACACATAAAACCCCTAGCTCAATCTCACAAAACACACAAAGAAAATAACCCAAGGGTTCACACCCACTCAGCAAGCAACACAACCCACTCAGCCATTCACGTTACCCTAAACCCTCCATCCAGTAACCTCACGCACAAAGCCCCACTCCATCCAGTAACCTCACGTACAAAGCCACCTGCCTTCACACTCCTTCATGCCAAAACAGTCTGCTACACGCTACAAATCCACTCATCGCACACAGCTCACAAGCCCTCATTCGCACCCACACACTGCCACCAATCCACGTACCAAGCAGCCTCACTCACGCCACATATCTCTCCAAACCACAGCAGCCCCACAACTTCATAAATCAACACGTACCAATCAGCCTTCATCCTTCACACCTTCAACAAACCACACTGCCACCAATCCTCGTAGCAACACATAGCCCTCACATACCTATTCATCACTCACTGCCTCACGCCCCAAACAGCCCCCTAATTCACCGAATAAACTACCATAAACTGTACCTTTAAACTATCGCATAAACTACCCAGCAAACCACCGAAAACTGCACCTAAAACCAGTCTCATAATCATCAAAAATAGCCCCTGAAACACAGCCCCTGACCACCGAAAATAGCCCCTCAAACACAGCCACTGACCAGCGAAAACAGTAGCAAAATAGAGTAAAAAACAGCAGCCCAAACAGCGAAGGAAAACGTTGAACTAGTGAACCGGAAGAGTTACGGAGCATCAACCCTTCCGACAACCGCGTAGCGCACTTCCGAGAGTTGATTTAAGAGGTTAGACCTGAAGGCACCTTCTTTATTTATTATCATTTATTTTAGTACTTTATTTCGGATGAGTATTGTGGATTGGTGCATGATGTGATTTCCCTATGAACGGAATATGTGTTCTCTCTTGTGGTATATCGGATGGAAACCTAGACGTAAATTTCGTAGCCAAATTCGAATTGACAGCATTGCGATTTGCACTCGGGATACAATGCAACGTACCACTTGAGAGATTCACATGTTTCGTTTCATCCAACCTTGCGTTTGAAGCATGATTTAGTGTAATAAGTTATTTATTTTTAGACATGATTATGATATTTCTTTATGCATGATTTAGTTATTTTTCTTTTGCAATAGTAATTTAATTTACGTTTATGTTTAGGATGTTATTTATTATTTGTGTTTGATAATTCAGCATGCTCATCCTGTGATATTGTTTGCTTGCCATTATTGAGACTTAGAATAAGTAGCATGTAAAACTTAGAATAGGTGGTATGCAAACTTAGAATAGGTTGTATGCAAACGTAGATATATGATTTAATTTTATGAATGCAAATTTAGATGTAGGTCATTCTCAAATATGTATCTTGCGTAGACTTGGTTAAATTATTGCACAAATCCTTTCATTACAAGTGGCATAAGTAAGGAACCATTCTGAACCCAACGGTTTGAGGTCTTCCTTGCGAGGGGTGAGTTCAGCCTTAAATCATTTTCTCAGTTCACATCGGGTGGCGACTCCATGTTATTCCTCCGGTTGAGTTCCCCCGTGGGCTATTGATGAGTGGAAAATATATCAATATTTACCGCCCATTTTACTTAATATTTTGTTTAGTTTCTCGGGTTTGATGAATTTTTTGATATGTTTTAGTTTATTTTGCAGATAAAATAATATTGGGACACAATGAAATCATTTAGGATGAAATGTGGGTCAAATAAGGGTAAAAATTGGACTTGACATATTAATTTTGGAGATTGGAAACTTGAAAAGGCGTTTTAACGAAGTGTAGTTTTGGAAATTCCAATTTTTGACATCTGTCGTATGTTGGGCATAACGTTTTACTCCAATATCAGATTAAGCTGATTCAAGTTCCAGATTAAAGAAGACTCAAAGATCTACAACTTTTAAAGACAAAATAATTTCGAATTCTCAAGATTTCATGCCCGAAATTGATGAACCATCCAGAAGTGTGTTGTGTGTAATTATTAAAGTCATTTTCAAAGCAAAAAATAAATTAATAAATAAATAATAAAAATTATCAAATCACCACCAAACATGATAAGCAATTAGTGGAGCAATTAATAATGGATTTGGTGGAGTAATTAGTGGAGCAATTAATAATGGATTTGGTGGATGATTTGATGGAGGCAAAATTTTGCCTATAAATACCAAGCCATTTCATTTGTAAATTCATACTTTCTTCTAAGGAATTCCTTAAGAATACTAAGAAGATTGTATCTTTTTTGTTTATTTACAGCTTTCAGTAATTAATTTCCGCTTTCGAACTTTCTTTTCTTTACTTTTCAATTTTTACTTTCCACAATTTACTTTTACGCACAATACTTTTCTTTCTTTAATTTTCAGTTTTTACTTTTCAGTAATGAGGAGGTAACTCCCCTTTACTAGGGTAAAAGGTAAAACTTTTATTACTAATATTTAGATTAATCTCCCTTAATTATAATATATAAACTAGTTAAAACCTGACTTAACGAGGATACCGCCATATTGGTCGGTTGGTAATTATTTAAATTAGTTTTAACCTTACAAAATTGGATACCGCCTGATTGGTCGGTTGAAAATTAATTATTAATTTGACTTAATCTGGATACCGCCTATATGGCTGGTTGGTAATTATCATGCAAAGTTAATATATTATATTAAGGGAGATATCTAAAATAGAAGTAATAAAAGTGGATCATTTTACCTCAACATTTTCTTTTATTGTACTTTTACTTTATTTACTTTTCAGCAATTTACTTTCAGCATTTACTTTTCAGCAACTTACTTTCAGCATTTACTTTTCCGTAATTTACTTTCAACATTTATTTTCCGTCATTTACTTTTCAGCAATTTACTTTTCAGCATTTTTACTTTATGTCATTTACTTTTAAGTTTTTACTAGCCCTAGTTATGTGTTGTAACTAAGTTAGTTATCTGGGGTTGTGATGAATTCTAATATCACCGGTTTATAAGGGGTTATTTTATAGTTTGGGTAATTTAAAGGTTTACTTATTAAGTCTTAAGCTTAATGCTTCTTGTTGTCTGATCACCAATAAGATTGATGTGGTAAATCTAAAATAAACTTGACAAAGGAATTTTAGGTTTCAGCCTTAGACTTAATAGCCCACGATCTTCCTTGATGATAGATAACCCTTTAATAGATTTCCTTACAGGATAGACATATACATGTCGGGCGGGGGTAGCCATAATTGGAACTTAAACTTAATGAATCCAGATAATTTGGTTGACATAGACATATGGTTCAATTGGGTTAAACTGGGTATTTGCGTCTGACCATCGACAAAGGCTTTTGCATAATTTAGTGTTCCAGGTTAGTAAACCGATTTATTACACAACCATGAAATAACCACTTCATCTTTTAAAAGATATTAGAAAGATTCACAACCATAGATAGTTTTTAATATTGAATTTTCTTAAACCTACTTTTGTGCAATTTTATTTACTTGTTTTTAAATTTAGAATCATCACCATTTCAAATCAATCAATCAACCTGTTAGATACTAGTAATCATTTGACCTCATAAAATTAATAGATTAGATATTAAGTCCTCGTTGGATCGATACTCTTTATACTACTTGAACGATACGTACGCTTGTGTTATACGTGTGTGTTTACGCCGGTCAAGTTTTTGGCGCCGTTGCCAGGGACTTTTTTATCTTTCACTATTAGTTTAGAGGTTAGATACCTTTACTTGTATCTAATTTCTTTTTACTTATTGTTTTTGTTTTCTTGTGTTTCAGGTTCTCAGATCCTTCATGAGACGAACCATAAGCTTTGAACTCAGACCGCTTGACCCAGAAATTGGAAGAACCATCAGACAGTTGAAAAGGGAAAGGCGAGAAGGCCAAGAAGCTTTAGTCAACATGGAACCTGAACCTTTGGAAATTGCACCACCAATTCCTATTCGAGACAGAACCATTCCGATGGTTGACAGACTCATTTCATGTATTGTACTTCCTCCCTTACCAGCAAATGCAGGTGACATCAAAACATGCATTCAGATGATTCAGTAGTCAGTTCAGTTTATGGGGAATGCAACTGAAGATCCTAATGCCCACATCAGCAACTTCCTGGAAGTTTGCGGCACTTTCAATTACAACCGAGAAGCTGAAGAAGCAATGAGACTGCGTATTTTCCCATACTCCTTGAAGGACAGAGCTAAAGCTTGGCTACATTCACTACCAGTAGGTTCCATCACAACTTGGAACACTTTAGCCACCAAATTTCTTGCAAATTACTTTCCACCAGCCAGAACTGGAAATTTGAGGAATGACATCACATCTTTTGTGCAACAAGACTGGGAAACTCTCTACGAAGCTTGGGAAAGGTACAAATATTTGCTTCGAAAATGTCCCCACCATGAGATTCCAAAATGGCTTCAAGTCCAAACCTTCCATAATGGACTTTCTGGACTGATGAGAACCACAATCGATGCTGCAGCTGAAGGAGCTTAAATGGCAAAAGGAGAAGATCAAGCCTGGGACCTAATCGAAGAAATGGACAACAACAATTCCTTGTGGCCAACAGAAAGGAGCATGATCCAAAGAATTGCAGGAATTTATGAAAGTGGAGCCACTACAGCAGTCAACGCCAAGGTGGATCAGATATGCAAATTCATGGAGACTCTCAGCATTGGATCCACAAGTTTACCATATGGAGAAGCACCAGAACCAAACCAACTTGAAGAGACGGTTAATTATGTCAACAATTTCAACAGACAGGGAAACAATCCATATTCCAACACCTACAACCCAAGGTGGAGGAATCATCCCAATTTTTCATGGAGCAACAATTCAGGACAAAAGAACAATCCACCACCTGGATTCCAACAGCAAAACTATCCACCACCAGGATTTCAACAACATAACAAAGGCCAAGAACATGAAAAAGAACCAGAAATGAAAGAATGGATTGCAGAGATATTCAAAAAGCAACAAGCAGCATATGATGCTATCTTTCAGAGCCAATCTGCTTCCATCAAAGCACTGGAGAATCAAATCGGACAACTGGCCAATGCTCAAAGTTACAGATGTTGGATAATATGACCCATAACGTCACTATTTGTACAGATCACGGTGTTGTTGTACAAATTAACTATGTGACAAGGAAATTGCACTCTCATCATTTGTGATTAGATCACCATAGATGTATAAATGAAGAGAGGTCCATATGATTAGTTCCTGGATTGAGATGATATGAGACAGTATCAGTCCACGAAGGATTAATCATTAAATATCCCTAGCCGGAGTATTATCGAGACAGGACATCGATAATGCGGAATAGGCTAGTATTGCACTTGTGCGCGTTGTGAGGGCACAACGACATAGTTCTCATATATTTAAGTATTGGATACTTATGCAAGTGCGATAGGAGGTTTTGTTTCACCGATGGTACGGGAAACAGCTTCGCTCTGGATAGACCCCTCGGAATCCCATTGGTATTATGACTCTGTGTCTATGGGAGGCCGAAATCAAGGTAGGTGTGTATAGTCTTAACCTGAGACTTGCATCGCTAATACTTGCGATAATCGGTAGACTTTAGTCTTGGTGGTACAGGGCTTTAACCGGTTCTGCGTACACCGCTTCTGGGTTTATCAGAGAGTCGCAGTGTATTGGGTGTGATGTCGAGACGGAAGTATCACTTCAGTCATAGTGGAGATGATGTCACGCAGTATACGGTATTAGTGCTCTTAAGTGCTGGCCGGCCATCAGGAGATTATGACAAGGTCATGTATATCCGATTACAGAGACTAGTTACCAGAAATCCGACATGTGCTTCGGACGGGGCAGACACTTATCCAACCCCAGCCCTAGCACGTGACTATCCGATACTGGGCCGATATACACAATAATACGGTATACTACGCTTGATACAGATCTATATATTCCTGTAAGAATATTTCTGGAGAATTGGGTAGGCATGACGCTTTGCTAGAAGCCAACCTTGACTTGTAAATCGGTATAAACGTAGTACGCGATACTTACGTGTTCGGATAGTCCGACGACCGTATTTACTGCCAACATATCCGGAGATCTCATGGGTCGCTTCCTGAAGATTCACCGATGACGTATGACTCGCACTTTAATTAATCTGGGATTAATTCGATGAGAGAGAAAATTAATCTGGGATTAATTGCGGAGATATTTTATCTGGGATAAAATGTTAATTAAAGAGAGAGAACGATTAATTTGGAATTAATCGATAAAATAATATATTCGATATATTATAAGAAATTGGATTTCGACGCGGAATTAAAATTAGATTTTAATTCGGGCGAACGAATTAATTTAGAATTAATTCGTTAGCGACTTGAATAGTGAATTCGCTAGGCGTAATCATTTAATTGCGACGCAACGGAAAATTCGTTAATTTGGAATTAGCGAACCCGAGCCCGAGAGTGATTGCGAGCGCATTCGTATTTCGAATTCGAGCGAGGCACGCAAGTCACATCAAGCGTCAAATCGCTAGTCGCATCAATCGTCAAGTCACTTGTCACTTTGAGTGATGTGACATGACATGTTGTCACTTTATTAAAGTGGATGGATTTGATGTGAATAGTTGATTTGAATTGGTGAAAAACTTTTAAAAGCTTGAAATGAAATATAACATTATTTTATTTCTTGCTTTTTGACTTTTGTATGAAAAGTGATATATGTTTTATTTATTATTTACTTGGTAAATATATAAAACAAAAATGAAAAAGTTTTTCTCTCTCTCTCTTGGAATGATTTACGATTTTTGCAAAAATGGAGCCAAAAACCCTTCATCTTTCTCTCTTCTCCCTCTCACGGCTTCTAGCCGATTTCTTCACAAAAAGTTTCTGGTTTGACCGAAATTTTGAGAAGCAAATGAAGAAGAGTAGTGCTAGCACACACATGGGTTATACATAGGTGATAGGGAAACGAATTTGTGAGCATGGAAAAGCTTGAAGCTTGGAGCTTCAATGGTGACATCCATGGCCGAATGAACAAGGAGGAAGACACCCCACCACCGTGCAGCCCCTACCATTCGCAGCTCACTGCCAGGGAGAAACATGCAGTGCATTTTTGGTCTTTGTTTCATTTCATCAAAACCCATCAATGTGAGTATGTATTCCGCCTTACTCCTTGATATGTATTCTACTCGTTTTTATGCATGATTGATGATTCTTGGGACTTGATTGAAACTCAACAATGGTATCTTGAGCTATTGGTTGCATAAAACGAATTTAGGGTTCTTGAGCAAAATTTGGGGCTTTTTGATTTAAGCATGATTCTGACAAATTGCTTGTTTAAGAATGCTTGTATATGAAATTAATTAGAGTTATATGTAATCAATTTGAAGAAAAATTAATTGGATTGATTTTCCCCAATTTGCTTATTGTTGGCCAAATGATATCTCATCATTGCTTTTTCTTTTTCTTTCTCACGGTTTTTGAAACAAATAAAAGAGAAAAAGAAAAATTGAAAAGGCACTCTTCCTCTTCTTCTCCTTGCTCACGCCGTGAGCTTCAAACAAGGGCAGAAAATTGTTTTCATCTTCTCCATTTTTGCTAGCACAATGAGGGATCAAAGGAGGTGATAGGGAAACAACCTTGGAGCTTGGAATACAAGAAGACTTGAAGCTTCTCTCACTCTTGCTCTTGGCCGAAACTTCCACCTTGAAGACTCAAGGATTCTCTTCATCATTTTCGTCACAAGCTTTGTAAGTATGATTCCGCCATGCTTCAAGCTTTGCATGTATAAAATGTGTATTTCTTTGGCTTATACTTTCTTTGGGACTAATTATAGAAACCAACAAAACAGATCTATATATTCCTGTAAGAATATTTCTGGAGAATTGGGTAGGCATGGCGCTTTGCTAGAAGCCAACCTTGTCTTGTAAATCGGTATAAACGTAGTACGCGATACTTACGTGTTCGGATAGTCCGACGACCGTATTTACTGCCAACATATCCGGAGATCTCATGGGTCGCTTCCTGAAGATTCACCGATGACGTATGACTCGCACTTTAATTAATCTGGGATTAATTCGATGAGAGAGAAAATTAATCTGGGATTATTGCGGAGATATTTTATCTGGGATAAAATGTTAATTAAAGAGAGAGAACGATTAATTTGGAATTAATCGATAAAATAATATATTCGATATATTATAAGAAATTGGATTTCGACGCGGAATTAAAATTAGATTTTAATTCGGGCGAACGAATTAATTTAGAATTAATTCGTTAGCGACATGAATAGTGAATTCGCTAGGCGTAATCATTTAATTGCGACGCAACGGAAAATTCGTTAATTTGGAATTAGCGAACCCGAGCCCGAGAGTGATTGCGAGCGCATTCGTATTTCGAATTCGAGCGAGGCACGCAAGTCACATCAAGCGTCAAATCGCTAGTCGCATCAATCGTCAAGTCACTTGTCACTTTGAGTGATGTGACATGACATGTTGTCACTTTATTAAAGTGGATGGATTTGATGTGAATAGTTGATTTGAATTGGTGAAAAGCTTTTAAAAGCTTGAAATGAAATATAACATTATTTTATTTCTTGCTTTTTGACTTTTGTATGAAAAGTGATATATGTTTTATTTATTATTTACTTGGTAAATATATAAAACAAAAATGAAAAAGTTTTTCTCTCTCTCTCTTGGAATGATTTACGGTTTTTGCAAAAATGGAGCCAAAAACCCTTCATCTTTCTCTCTTCTCCCTCTCACGGCTTCTAGCCGATTTCTTCACAAAAAGTTTCTGGTTTGACCGAAATTTTGAGAAGCAAATGAAAAAGAGTAGTGCTAGCACACACATGGGTTATACATAGGTGATAGGGAAACGAATTTGTGAGCATGAAAAAGCTTGAAGCTTGGAGCTTCAATGGTGACATCCATGGCCGAATGAACAAGGAGGAAGACACCCTACCACCGTGCAGCCCCTACCATTCGCAGCTCACTGCCAGGGAGAAACATGCAGTGCGTTTTTTGTCTTTGTTTCATTTCATCAAAACCCATCAATGTGAGTATGTATTCCGCCTTACTCCTTGATATGTATTCTACTCGTTTTTATGCATGATTGATGATTCTTGGGACTTGATTGAAACTCAACAATAGAACGCCAGGTAATCTTCCCAGCAACACAGAACCCAATCCAAAGAACCGATGGAAGGAGCAATGTCAAGCCATCACCTTGAAAAGCGGTACTGAAATCAACAAAGATGTTGGAATCAAGGCAACAATTGAGGAAGTTTCAAAAGAAACAAAGCAACAGATGGAGGAAAAAGAAGCAAAGGAAAAAGAAAAAGATCAGATCACTCTATCTCCATCTTTTCCACAACGACTTCAGAAAAACAAACTGGACAAGCAGTTTGCTCGATTCCTGGAGGTGTTCAAAAAGCTTCACATCAACATTCCATTTGCAGAAGCCTTGGAAGAAATGCCCAGCTATGTAAAATTCATGAAAGACATTCTTTCACGAAAACGAAGATTGGGAGATTACGAGACAGTAGCATTGACGGAAGAATGCAGTGCCATTATTCAGAGGAAACGTCCCCCAAAACTGAAAGATCCTGGCAGTTTCATTGTCCCATGCACCATTGGAGAACACTATATCGGTAAGGCTTTATGTGACTTAGGTGCAAGTGTTAATTTGATGCCTTTTTCTATTTACAGGAAACTGCAAATTGGAGAAGCAATGCCTACCTCAGTCTCATTATAACTTGCTGATCGAACGCTCGTATTTCCAAGAGGTGTTGTTGAAGATGTGCTGGTCAAAGTCGACAAACTCATTCTTCCAGCAGATTTCATTATCCTTGACATGGAAGAAGACAAAGATGTGCCTATCATCCTTGGAAGACCATTCTTGGCGACAGGACGAACTGTGAATGATGTACAAAAAATAGAACTAACCATGAAAGTTCAGGACCAAGAAGTTACTTTCAATGTTTTCAAAGCCATGAAATTCCCGAGCGATGAAAAGGAAAAAGAATGCTTCAGAGTTGATGTTGTTGATAGTATCGTTCAGGATACTGAGCTAAATCCCATGGATACACTTGAATCTTGCATCACCAACATGACTGACAGCAAGCTAGATGCTAAAATCCTGGAATGTATCAACTACCTTGACAAACCATTCCGATTCAAATCAACACCACCAATTGAAAGCTTGGAACTGCCAAAGAAAGATCGAATCAAGCTTTCGATTGAAGAACCACCACAGCTGGAGCTGAAGTTACTTCCAAGCCATCTCAGGTATGCATTTCTTGGAAACTCTTCTGAATTACCTGTTATTATTTCTTCTTCACTAACATTAGAGCATGAAGAAAAGTTACTAAGAGTATTACGAGAGCACAAAAGAGCCATTGGCTGGACTATAGCAGAAATTTGAGGCATTAGTCCATCATTTTGCATGCACAAGATTCTGATGAATGGTGAGTACAAAACCACAGTGGAACATCAACGGAGACTCAATCCAATCATGAAGGAGATCGTAAAGAAAGAAATCATCAAATGGTTGGATGCTGACATCATTTACCCCATCTCAGATAGTACTTGGGTGAGTCTTATGCAGTGTGTGCCGAAGAAAGGAGGAATCACTATGGTTACCAATGAAAAGAATGAGCTAATCCCAACCAGAATGGTGACTGGATGGAGAGTATGCATGGACTACCGAAAGCTGGACAAAGCAACACGAAATGACCATTTTCCGCTACCATTCATTGACTATATGTTAAACAGACTGGCCGGGCATGAGTTCTATTATTTTCTGGATGGATATTCAGGGTACAATTAGATTGCCATCGCACCAGAAGACCAGGAGAAAACTACCTTTACATGTCCCTATGGTACTTTTGATTTCCGCAGAATGCCATTTGGATTATGTAATGCCCCTGCTACATTTCAGCGTTGCATGATGGCCATCTTCTCAGACATGCTGGAGCAGAGTATATAGGTTTTTTATGAATGAATTTTCTGTGTTTGGAGATTCTCTTGACCACTGCTTGCAAAATTTGGAACATGTGTTACAAAGGTGCGAAGATACAAACCTGGTGCTCAATTGGGAGAAATGCCATTTTATGGTACATGAGGTCATTGTTCTTGGACACCGATCTCACACAAAAGGAATCGAGGTAGACAAAGCAAATATTGAAACAATTGAAAAACTACCTCCGCCGACATCTGTAAAAAGGATTCAGAGTTTTCTTGGACATGCAGGTTTTTACAGGAGATTTATCAAAGACTTTTCCAAGATTGCTAAACCTCTTTGCAATCTTCTAGAGAAGGATGTGCCTTTCAACTTCACCAAAGAATGCTAGAAAGATTTTGAGATCTTAAAACAAAAGCTGATTTCTACCCCCATCATTGTAGCACCAGACTGGACCCTTCCATTTGAAGTAATGTGTGATGCTAGTGATTTTGCTGTAGGTGCAGTTTTAGGACAACGCAAAGCAAAGATTTTTCAGACCATTTCTACTCCAGCAAAACTTTGAATGAAGCTAAACTCAACTACACAACCACTGAAAAGAAGTTGCTCGTAGTTGTGTACGCTTTTGAAAATTCTGCTCCTATCTGCTGGGTCCCAAAGTGGTGGTCTACATAGATCATTCAGCAATCAAATATCAGATCACGAAGAAAGATGCCAAACCCAGATTGATCCGTTGGATACTTTTTCTGGAAGAATTTGACGTGGAGATCAAAGACAGGAAATGAATAGAAAACTAAGTGGCAAATCATCTATCCAGGCTCGAGAATGGAGAAACAGCTGGAAAATATTTGTTAATCAAAGAAAATTTTCCAGATGAACAGCTGTTTGCCATGAAATAGCAAGATGCCCCTTGGTATGCTGACTATGTCAACTACATTATGTTAGGAAAATGGCCGTTGGAATGGACAACTCAGCAACGGAAGAAATTCTTCAAATAAGTCAAGCACTATGTCTGGGATGAGCCGTACCTGTTCAAACGGTGTGATGATCAATTATTGAGACGGTGTGTTCCACAAGAGGAGGTCAACAGTGTTTTGCAGCACTGTCATTCATCACCATATGGTGGACACTTCAGCGGAAACAAAACTGCAGCCAAAGTCCTACAATCAGGTTTGTTCTGGCCCACTCTTTTTAAAGATGCTTATCTTTTTACTCTTCAATGTGACAGGTGCCAGAGAATGGGGAATATTTCGAAGAGAAATGAAGTACCGTTGCAAAATATTCTGGAAGTGGAGATATTCGATGTGTGGGGTATAGATTTCATGGGACCCTTTGTTCCATCATTCGGAAACATGTACATCTTGGTTGCTGTAGACTACGTCTCCAAATGGGTTGAAGCAATTACACTACCATCCAATGATTCAAAAGTGGTGATCAAATTCCTGAAAAAGAATATTTTCACTCGGATCGGAACACCTCGGGCAATTATCAGTGATGGTGGCTCACATTTCTGTAACAGATACTTTGATGCACTCCTATCCAAATACGGAGTTACTCACAAGGTTGCCATTGCTTATCATCCACAGTCAAACGGACAGGTTGAAGTTTCAAACAGGGAAATTAAAAGAATCTTGGAGAGAACAGTTGGATGAACAAGGAAAGATTGGTCTACAAAACTAGATGATGCATTATGGGCCTACCGAACAACTTACTAGACACCCATTGGTATGTCCCCATATCGATTGGTGTTTGGAAAAGCTTGCCATCTGCCAGTTGAGCTTGAACACAAGGCGTACTGGGCACTGAAGAAGTTGAATCTTGATTCACAAGCTGCAGGAGAGAAACGACTTCACCAACTCAACGAATTGGAGGAATTTCGCTTACAGGCTTATGAGAATGCTAGATTGTATAAAGAAAATACCAAGAAATGGCATGATAAAAAATTAGTGCACAGACAGTTGGAACCAAGGCATCAAGTGTTGTTGTACAATTCACGGTTGAAACTTTTCACTGGAAAGTTGAAATCAAGGTGGTCAGGTCCATTTGTGATCACTCAGGTTTTACCATATGGAGCTGTTGAGTTACTGGATCCCAACACCAACAAAACATTCAAGGTTAATAGTCAGCGTGTCAAGCACTACTGGGAGAATCGTTTGAGCGACAAAAAGAAAATGTCACACTTTCAGATCCACCTAATGATCGAGAAGTCACGTCTAGCTCACGACTTTAAACTTAGCGCTAGCAGGGAGGCAACCCATGCAATTTGTGTATATATTGTGATTTGGTGTGATTTAATTTGGTGTGTTTAGGTTTTGCAGATTAAGACATTTCAGGATGGAACAAGTTCTTGCAAAACTTCACAAGCAATTTCCTTCTCTCCCTCAAAACTCTCTGATGAATGTCTACAAAGCTCGCTTAAAACAGATGAGATTACTAACGATCCATGGTGTTCTTAATGATATTCGTTGGGTAATTGAAGCACGGGTCTGATTGGCAGGTGAGTCTTCTGAATCTTTTATTTCACATCTGCCTGGTTTTGGAAGAAGCACTTATGCTAAGAAACGTAGAGCTAAGCAAATGGGTGTTTGTTACAAAAGTGCACGCTGGAATTGCAATACTCATTGTCATTCTTTAGGAATGGTGTCTGATAATCGTGAAGATAAAATTAAATTCATTAGGGATGGCTTGAGTAAGGAGTATGTAGATAATATATCTTCGACTCTTGAGAGGCATCCCAATGGATTTGTTCATATTGACAACTGATTTTGGTCTCAGGGCAATATGGGAATATTACTCCCGATACAATCCTCCCTCAATAGTGAATTTGTTTGATTATGGGGGACCAAAAGCAAACTTAGCAAAAGACAAATAATACGCCAATCGACAAGGAGATTTAACGTGGTTCGGCGGATCTTGGTCCGACCTACGTCCACGGGCACAAAAAAAGATGATACTTTTATTACTCAAACACGCTTCTCGGCTCTGCTTCTGGTTTTTACAAGTCTGATGGTAATGATTCTGATATTGATTCTGATCTTATTCTGATCCCCTTAAGCATACTCTACCATTCTATTTATAATAGTGCAGAAATCAGATTCCTTCTTTTACAAGGGTTTCCTAGTTGAAACAATTTCTCTTTCCCATAAGGATTCCTAGTCAAAAACTACATTTACTTCCTTTATCATACTAGGACATTGATTTACTAGTTTACCCCATGAAAGTAGGATAACTTATTATCTTATTTTGTATGGATAGAATGCCTTATCTTCCCGAACATGTCTTGCCCTATGCTCGGTTTTCACGAGGTCGGTCTTCATGTGGTCGGTCATAATAGTCTTTTGTACTGAGAATGCTGCTATCGACCTGATAATTGCCCGGTCAACTTGAACTCAAGTGCTCGGTCACTAACCGTAAAGTTCCCGGCCCATTACTGTTGACTCTTTAGGGGTCGGGTCGGCATTAATAATCTTGACTGAGAAGTGAATTACCTTTTTTACCCATGTCGTGCTACTTAAATAACATAGTGCCTGAAAACACCATCAACATCTGTCCCCTAGTTCTCGGTTCCAACGAGTATGCAAGTTGGTGCCGGAACTATATAAAGATGGTGTGCTGATCACCTTGCTGGTGGTCGCTCAAGAAATCACAGAGAAATTGCCTTTGCCATCAACTAAGTCTTTGTTTCTATCTTCATATCCTCGGTTATTGGAGATGCTGACCCTATTCAAAATGATTCTCCACCACAAAGTAAATTGCTTACTTGGGTCATTCCATCAGGATAAAGTTCCTCTTGTTTTGCAAACTAAAAATGACTCCTCCTCTGTAATATCTGTACCAGAGATTTAGAGGTCCTAACCCCTGACTGATCCAATCTCGATTGTGAGGAGAAAATTTTGCCTCTGAGCAAATGATGATGTGCTCGGTGCCACGTGATCCTGTCTCGAGCTGTGAGAGATGCTCGGACCTGGGGGCATGTTACGCCTTGGAATCTCCCGTACAATTTCGTCGTACTATGTGTCTCCCCTTCTAGTGTAGCGGAGACTATCATAAGAGGAATCTGTCGAATATCTCTCTTCTTCTTCTTCCAATGTGTCCTCTGTTTGTGAATCTTTTTCCACAACTATGGATTTTATCCCGTAAGGCCCCCTCCTCCTAGGTCCATCGTCCTCACTTGTATCCAAAACTCTCTTTCCATCTGCTATCTCTCCTCTTCTTTGATTAGCTTTGGTTTCAGGCTTCTCGCGGTTCCCTCATTCCATTCTCTCCAGTCGGTCCATCATGGTTTTTAGGAGGGCCTGACTATCCTCACTGTCATTCCTTATGCTTTCTTCTATCTTCTTCATCCAATCTGTGGCCGGATTCCCCGACGATTGGTGATTTCCACCTTTTGCCATCGTCTTACTACGCAAACCGCTTTTTGTTGAGTTCCCCACAGACGGCGCCAACTGTTGACGGCTGATTTTGGTCTTAGGGCAATATGGGAATATTACTCCCGATACAATCCTCCCTCAATAGTGAATTTGTTTGGTTATGGGGGACCAAAAGCAAACTTAGCAAAAGACAAATAATACGCCAATCGACAAGGAGATTTAACGTGGTTCGGCGGATCTTGGTCCGACCTACGTCCATGGGCACAAAAAATATGATACTTTTATTACTTAAACACGCTTCTCGGCTTTGCTTCTGGTTTTTACAAGTCTGATGGTAATGATTCTGATATTGATTCTGATCTTATTCTGATCCCCTTAAGCATACTTACCCTCCTATTTATAATAGTGCAGAAATCAGATTCCTTCTTTTACAAGGGTTTCCTAGTTGAAAC
This sequence comes from Zanthoxylum bungeanum, assembly GCA_019454045.1. Taxonomy (NCBI): domain Eukaryota; kingdom Viridiplantae; phylum Streptophyta; class Magnoliopsida; order Sapindales; family Rutaceae; genus Zanthoxylum; species Zanthoxylum bungeanum. The sequence continues at coordinate 65,921 of SKCR01021740.1, read as the reverse complement.
AATTTCTTTTTCCCATAAGGATTCCTAGTCAAAAACTACATTTACTTCCTTTATCATACTAGGAAATTGACTTACTAGTTTACCCCATGAAAGTAGGATAACTTATTATCTTATTTTGTATGGATAGAATGCCTTATCTTCCCGAACATGTCTTGCCCTATGCTCGGTTTTCACGAGGTCGGTCTTCATGTGGTCGGTCATAATAGTCTTTTGTACTGAGAATGCTGCTGTCGACCTGATAATTGCTCGGTCATCTTGAACTCAAGTGCTCAGTCACTAACCGTAAAGTTCCCGGCCTATTACTGTTGACTCTTTAATGGTCGGGTCGGCATTAATAATCTTGACTGAGAAGTGAATTACCTTTTTTACTGATGTCGTGCTGCTTAAATAACATAGTGCCTGAAAACACCATCAACATATGTCCCCTAGTTCTCGGTTCCAACGAGTATGCAAGTTGGTGCCGGGAACTATATAAAGATGGTGTGCTGATCACCTTGCTGGTGGTCGCTCCAGAAATCACAGAGAAATTGCCTTTGCCATCAACTAAGTCTTCTGTTTCTATCTTCATATCCTCGGTTATTGGAGATGCTGACCTTATTCAAAACGATTCTCCACCTCAAAGTAAATTGCTTACTTGGGTCGTTCCATCAGGAGATAAAGTTCCTCTTATTGTCCAAACTAAAAATGACTCCTCCTCTGTAATATATGTACAAGAGATTTAGAGGTCCTGACCCCTGACTGATCCAATCTCGATTGTGAGGAGAAAATTTTGCCTCTGAGCTAACGATGATGTGCTCGGTGGCATGTGATCCTGTCTCGAGCTGTGAGAGATGCTCGGACCTGGGGGAATGTTACGTCCCCAGTCCGAAGGACTGACTCGGTGGGACGCAACCCGACCCCGAATGAAGAGAGGCACTTGGACCTGGGGGAATGTTACGTCCCCAGTCCGAAGGACTGACTCGGTGGGACGTACCTCGACCCCGAGCTGAGAAATGCACTTGGACCTGGGGGAATGTTACGTCCCCAGTCCAAAGAGGTAGACTCGGTGGGACGTAACCCGACCCCCGAATGAAGAGAGGCACTTGAACCTGGGGGAATGTTACGTCCCCAGTCCGAAGGGCTGATTTGGTGGGACGCGACCCGACCCCGAATGAAGAGAGGCACTTGGACCTGGGGGAATGTTACGTCCCCAGTCTGAAGGGCTGACTCGGTGGGACGTACCCCGCCCCCGAGTTGAATAACTAAATGGCCTCGGCGGAACGAAATCCAGCCCCGAGCCGAATAACCAAGTGGCACACATAGGCCTCGGCGGAATAAATCCAGCCCCGAGCCTACACCACGAAACCTCGGCGGAACGAATCCAGCCCCGAGTCGATTAATCATTGGGACTTATTCAGAAGGGAGGTGACTCAACCTTTTGAAGCCCTACCAAATCTGGCACGGGCGTCCCCTTGCCAGACCGGCGAAAAATAAAAACAAAACTATGGAAAATAAAATCAAAAGGTGGGGGTGACTTAGCACTTGTCCCAAAGCAAAAATTTTCACAAGTGTAAACAACAGCACGGATGCCTCGAAACAGCGTCCTGCCCGAGGCCTCCAAAACAGAATTCTGAACCTTTCAATTCAGTGTCCCGGCGAACCAGGATTTGGATCAGAGAGCGTTTAAAATGGTAAGGGCACATCCTCTATACGTCGGGTCACTGTGGAGACTGTGTATTGTGCGAGGGCTCCTCCTTACCACGCTGAAGCAGGTACACGCTACAGGGGCACAACGCCTCCCCGTGCTGCGCCTCTCTTGGATCCAAATGAGGAATGGATCAAAGAGTGTCTGAGATACTAAGGTCACATTCCTCCTTAGGTCCGGCATCACTGGAGCTAGCAATCGTCACGGGGGCATCATCTCTCCCCGTGCTATGCTTCTCACGGATCCATTACATCGGGCAAGTGAGGATCAGAGAGTGTTTCAAAACATTAAGGGCATATTCCTCCTTATGTTCGGTAACACTGGAGCAAGCAATCGCCACAAGGGGTATCATCCCTCCCCGTGCTATGCTTCTCACGGATCCTATGCATCGAGTATGTCCCTGAATATTCTGAGGACCCCGAGCTAAAAAGAAATTTGGTTCTGGGGGAATGTTCCGTCCCCAGGCCAATAAGCACGACTCGGTGGGACGTAACCCGACCACTGAGTCGAATAGTATAGCAGCCTCGGCGGAACGAGATCCAGCCCCGAGCCGATGAAGAGGCCTCGGCGGAATGAACTCCAGCCCCGAGCTGATTGTTGAAGTGGCCTCGGCGGAACGAACTCCAGCCCTGAGCCGATTGTACTGGCTTTTCCTCCGTCTTCATTCCTCTGCCGTTTTTTGGTACCCTCCTCAATGCAGAGGGTTTCTCGTGAGAGAGTTGCAAAGCAGCTGCGGGCTGCCTTCTGACTTCCGCATGCAATCCCGATCCCTTCCCGGGTGTCTCTTGTATCTGTTTTGAGGCTTGTCCCTCTTTCTTTAACCAAGATTCTACCTCGCTATTTGGGTGCCATGTCGCCTTCTGTGCTCTTCTCATGTCTGTTGCCCCGGGTGCGATGTTCCTTGCACCTTGGAATCTCCCGCACAGTTTCGTCGTACTCCGTGTCTCCTCTTCTAGTGTAGCGGAGACTATCATAAGAGGAATCTGTCGAATGTCTCTCTTCTTCTTCTTCCCATGTGTCCTCTGTTTGTGAAATTTTTCCACAACTATGGATTTTATCCCGTAAGGCCCCCTCCTCCTAGGTCCATCATCCTCACTTGTATCCACAACTCTCTTTCCATCTGCTATCTATCCTCTTCTTTGATTAGCTCTGGTTTCAGGCTTCTCGCGGTTCCCCCCTTCCATTCTCTCCAGTCGGTCCATCATGGTTTTTAGGAGGGCCTGGCTATCCTCACTGTCCTTCCTTATGCTTTCTTATATCTTCTTCATCCAATCTGTGGCCGAATTCCCCGACGATTGGTGATTTCCGCCTTCTGCCATCGTCTTACTACGAGAACTGCTTTTTGTTGAGTTCCCCACAGACGGCGCCAACTGTTGACGGCTGATTTTGGTCTCAGGGCAATATGGGAATATTACTCCCGATACAATCCTCCCTCAATAGTGAATTTGTTTGGTTATGGGGGACCAAAAGCAAACTTAGCAAAAGAAAAATAATACGCCAATCGACAAGGATATTTAACGTGGTTCGGCGGATCTTGGTCCGACCTACGTCCACGGGCACAAAAAAGATGATACTTTTATACTCAAACACGCTTCTCGGCTCTGCTTTTCTGGTTTTTACAAGTCTGATGGTAATGATTCTGATATTGATTCTGATCTTATTCTGATCCCCTTAAGCATACTCTACCCTCCTATTTATAATAGTGCAGAAATCAGATTCCTTCTTTTATAAGGGTTTCTTAGTTGAAATAATTTCTCTTTCCCATAAGGATTCCTAGTCAAAAACTACATTTACTTCATTTATCATACTAGGACATTGACTTACTAGTTTAACCCATGAAAGTAGGATAACTTATTATCTTATTTTGTATGGATAGAATTCCTTATCTTCCCGAACATGTCTTGCCCTATGCTCGGTTTTCACGAGGTCGGTCTTCATGGTCGGTCATCATAATAGTCTTTTGTACTGAGAATGCTGCTGTCGACCTGATAATTCCCGGTCATCTTGAACTCAAGTGCTCGGTCACTAACCGTAAAGTTCCTGGCCCATTACTGTTGACTCTTTAGTGGTCGGGTCGGTATTAATAATCTTGACTGAGAAGTGAAGTACTTTTTTACCCATGTCGTGCTACTTAAATAACATAGTGCTTGAAAACACCATCAACAGTTCATATATCCATTCGCAAATTACATACACAATTTCAAAAGAAAGACAACAGTTAAGTCTCGGGAATCTGACTCAAAAAAACCCTGTTTGCCAATTTATAAGAAAATTGGATGGGAACCTTGTCCCTGACGCATAGACGTCAATCAAGCCGCTACTTTTCTTGTAAATATTATATCTCTTTGTCTTTTCCTAATAATTGTAATTTGTTTTGTTGTTTTCTTTTATTTTCTCCGACTGGATCCAGACCTTTTTGACTATCACGATTTATTTTACAATTAACTAATAATTGTCATTTTGCAGGTACTAGTGCTATTATTTTACTCACCCTTTTCAAGTGTTATAAATTCAACTCATCATTGTACTTTTGAAGACATCCAAAGTAAAACATGGAAGCCACTTCAAGAAGACGAGTTGAAAACATCTGTGTGTTTTGCGGTACTAGTGTCGGTGTTAAGCCACAATACGTAGAAGCATCACAGGAATTGGGTCGAGTCTTAGCTGCAAGGAATATGCACTTAGTATATGGCGGAGGCAATCTTGGACTTATGGGGACCGTTTCAAAAGCTGTACAGGAAGGAGGCAGTCATGTTTTGGGAATCATCCCAAAACCTTTGGCAGAGGAGAATCTTATTGGACCATCAAACGGAGATGAACTGATCGTGCCAGGTATGTCTGAACGATTGGTAGAAATGATTAACCGTGCTGATGCTTTTATTGCTTTGCCATGTGGCTTGGGTACATTGGAGGAAATTTTTACAGTGTTATCTTGGGCGAACCTAAACATACACCAGAAACCAATTGGGCTGTTTAACGTTGATGGATTTTATGATTTTCTTTGTGTGTTTCTTGATGATGCCCGGAGAAATGGATTCATGTCAAAACCTTTAAAAGAACTCCTCTTTACTGCCAGAACTGCTCCGGATCTAATTGACCAAATCTTAGCCTATGAACCACAGGTTGACCCTATCGTTTCAAAGATAAATTGGTCCGAGGACGATCGTGGTAAGAGGCGTCGGATTAATCTGGATCGTAACCTTTAATTTCCTGTAGAATTTCAGCTAACCAAGTATTATCTTCTAAACTCTTCTTCTACTGTTTAAGACATTGGGGACAATGTCTCATTTAGGTTTGGGGGAGGGAATTAGTTGATCAGTATTTTGTTTTTAGTTTGTATGTTGTTTTTATTTTTAGTCCAAAATTTTTCGAAAAATACAAAAAAAATTGAAAAATTTTCAAAAAATTACAAAAATATTTTACGTTTTTGTGTTTTTATTTTGACTAAAAAGATGAATTTGGTAAGAGATAGCTGAGTAAGGAGTTTTCACTCCTGAGACGTATCTCAAACCATTTTTGAACAAGTTAGTTTTTGTTTATTTCATTTTAAATTATTTAATTTGTAAATTCTCCATAAAACTGACTAAAATGGATCTTCATATGCTCAGTTAGCAGATATTATTAACATGCATTGTAACATACGGACATGAGCTAAAATTGAAAAGTTTGTAATATTCGTGCTCTAGTTGTTCTAGTTTATTGAGGAAGCATCTCAAAAAGTGATGGAGTAAAAAAAACAAACGTCTGAGATCCGAGTTATTAAGCCTGTAAGGGTGTGTTTAACAACTAGTGCCCTAAAGCCAACTGGTTTAGGAGTCACTGGCCCAAATCTCGCTACATAGATCAAGGATGTTGCAAATATATATATATATCTGAAGTCTGAGTAATAAGTCCGTAGGGGTGTCTTAACACCTGGTGCCCTAAAGCTAACTGGTTTGGGAGCCACCGACCCAACACTCGCTACATAGATGGAAGATTTTGTATATAAATAAATAACAAAAATCTAAAATCAAAGAAAAAAAATCAGAAAAATCAGAAAAATTATTCCATTGCTACAAAAAGGTGTGAATTCTGATAAAACTTTTGGACAAAAATATTACTCTCTATCAACTGCACTTGTGACTGTTGTGGGAAAAATGAGTTGATTAATATTTTGTCGACTATGCATATGGAGAATGATAAAATAATCGGAGAATTTACTTATTCAGTAATTTAGAAAGAAAGAAAACAACTAGTAACTTGGAGTAGAAGTTAACCTGATTAGTCAATAACTTCCTTATTTCTTTTCTCTTGTCTTTTTGCTTTTGTGTGCATTAGTTTTATTATCTTTTTACTTTTGTAACCGTTTGTGGGTATCGTTCCTGTAAGCCCTCACGAGACTATAACTCGTCCACTAGGAACACTTATGGGTTTAAAGTCTTGTTGCATATGCTAAATGCAACTATGATCCCTACGAAAGTGGCTTAGTTTAATTTTAATTGTTTCTTGTATTTTATTTTGTTGTTTTGCTCGAGGACTAGCAAAATGTTAGGTTTGGGGGTGTGATGAGAGGAAAATATATCAATATTTACCGCCCATTTTACTTAATATTTTGTTTAGTTTCTTGGGTTTGATGAACGTTTTGATATGTTTTAGTTTATTTTACGGATAAAATAATATTGGGACACAATGAAATCATTTAGGACGAAATGTGGTTCAAATAAGGGCAAAAATTGGACTTGACATATTAATTTTGGAGATTGGAAACTTGAAAGGGCGTTTTAATGAAGTGCAGTTTTGGAAATTCCAGTTTTGTTTATCTGTTGTATGTTGGGCATAACTTTTTACTCCAATATCGGATTGAGCTTATTCAAGTTCCAGATTAAAGAAGACTCAAAGATCTATAACGGTTAAAGACAAAATAATTTCGAATTCTGAATATTTCATGCTCAAAATTGATGAACCATCCAGAAGTGTGTTGTGTGTAATTATTAAAGTCATTTTCAAAGCAAAAAATAAATTAATAAATAAATAATAAAAATTATCAAATCACCACCAAACATGATAAGCAATTAGTGGAGCAATTAATAAGGATTCGGTGGAGTGGAGCAATTAGTGGAGCAATCAGTGGAGCAATTAATAATAGATTTGGTGGATGATTTGATGGAGGCAAAATTTTGCCTATAAATACCAAGCCATTTCATTTGTAAATTCATACTTTCTTCTAAGGAATTCCTTAAGAATACTAAGAAGATTGTATCTTGTTTATATTATTTACAGCTTTCAGTAATTAATTTCCGCTTTCGCACTTTCTTTTCTTTACTTTTCAGTTTTTACTTTCCGCAATTTACTTTTACACACAGTACTTTTCTTTCTTTAATTTTCAGTTTTTACTTTTCAGTAATGAGGAGGTAACTCCCATTTGCTGGGGTAAAAGGTAAAACTTTTATTACTAATATTTAGATTAATCTCCCTTAATTATAATATACAAACTAGTTAAAACCTGACTTAACGGGGATACCGCCATATTGGTCAGTTGGTAATTATTAAATTGTTTTAACCTGACTAAACCGGATACCGCCTGATTGGTCTGTTGGTAATTAATTATTAATTTGACTTAATCTGGATACCACCTATATGGCTAGTTGGTAATTATCATGCAAAGTTAATATATTATATTAAGGGAGATATCTAAAATAGAAGTAATAAAAGTGGATCCTTTTACCTCAGCATTTTCTTTTATTGTACTTTTACTTTATTACTTTTCAGCAATTTACTTTCAGCATTTACTTTTCCGTAATTTACTTTCAGCATTTACTTTCCGTCATTTACTTTTCAGCAATTTACTTTTCAGCATTTTTACTTTATGTCTTTTACTTTTAAGTTTTTACTAGCCCTAGTTATGTGTTGTAACTAAGTTAATTATCTGGGGTTGTGATGAATTCTAATATCACCAGTTTATAAGGGGTTATTTTATAGTTTGGGTAATTTAAAGGTTTACTTATTAAGTCTTAAGTTTAATGCTTCTTGTTGTCTGATCACCAATAAGATTGATGTGGTTAATATAAAATAAACTTGACAAAGGAATTTTAGGTTTCAGCTTTAGACTTAATAGCCCACGATCTTCCTTGAGGATAGATAACCCTTTAATAGATTCCTTACAACATAGACATATACCTGTCGGGCGGGGGTGGTAGCCATAATTGGAACTTAAACTTAATGAATCCAGATAATTTGGTTGACATAGACATATGGTTCAATTGGGTTAAACTGGGTATTTGCGTCTGACCATCGACAGAGGCTTTTGCATAATTTAGTGTTCCAGGTTAGTAAACCGATTATTACACACCATGAAATAACCACTTCATCTTTTAAAAGATATTAGAAAGATTCACAACCCTAGATAGTTTTTAATATTGAATTTCTTAAACCTACTTTTGTGCAATTTTATTTACTTGTTTTTCAATTTAGAATCATCACCATTCAAATCAATCAATCAACCTGTTAGATACTAGTAATCATTTGACCTCATAAAATTAATAGATTAGGTATTAAGTCCTCGTGGGATCGATACTTTTTATATTACTTGAACGATACGTACGCTTGCGTTATACGTGTGTGTTTACGCCGGTCAGCTACTTCGTACTCCCGGCCAGGCCGTGAGCCCGGAACAACGTCGCCGATTTCTGTGTCCTACAGTTACCCTTGATAAGCGGAAATAATTAGAGAGAATATTAATAAAATATGCAAAAGTATTCGCCTGGTCCTATGAAGACATGTCAGGAGTGAACAAGGGTATTGCCCAGCACATGATACCAACTTATCCGAACATGAGACCATTAAAATAGAAGCTCCGAAGAATGAGGCCAGAATGAGACGAAAAGGTTAGGGAAGAAGTCAAGAAGCAGATAGATTTGGGGTTCTTAGAGGTGGTGAAGTAACCCGAGTGGTTAGCCAACATTGCGCCGGTACCGAAGAAGGATGGAAAGGTCAGAATGTGTGTGGATTATAGGGACCTCAACAAAGCTTGCCCAAAAGATGATTTTCCCCTACCTCATATAGATGTATTGGTTGATAGCGTGACATTATCTGCTATGTACTCATTCATGGATGGATTCTCAGGATATAACCAGGTCTTCATGGCCGAAGAAGACTAGCATAATACTACCTTCGTCACTGAGTGGGGCACATATTGTTACAATGTGATGCCATTTGGACTTAAGAATGCGGGAGCCACTTATCAATGAATGGCCACTACATTATTCCATGACTTGATGCTTAAGGAGATTGAGGTATACATGGATGATATGATGGTTAAATTAGAGACGAGGGCGAGACATATAGAAGCGCTAGAGAAAATCCTCTTCAAAGAGTCGATAAGTACAACCTCCGACTCAACCCAAAGAAGTGTGTGTTTGGGGTAACATCCGGAAAGGTGTTAGGGCATACGGTAGGAATGGGAGGGATAGAAGTGGACCCTGAAAAGATCAAGGCAATTACCGAGATACCCGCACCAAAGACAGAAAAAGAAGTTAGAGCTTTTCTCGGGAAAATCCAGTATATCAGTCGATTCATTGCCAAGCTAACATTAGTATGTGAGCCCATCTTCAAGCTGTTGAGGAATGACCAGCATGTGGAGTGGAATGAGAAATGTCAAGAAGCTTTTGAAAAAATCAAAGAATACTTGGTTAAACCGCCGGTCCTGAAACCTCCAAGGCCGGGCAAACCCTGGTGTTATATTTGGCCATAGAACCTTAAGTGTTGGGGGCGATGATGGTAGTTCGACAGATGCGAGGGTAATGGGAATTGAAGGAAGACAGGTTGAGACCCTACCTACTCCATCTCAGGAAGTTGGCACATGCTATCCCCGACTGTAATTCCAGCACTTGCCACGAGAAGAGAACCAAATGGCGGACGCACTAGCCACCCTAGCTGCCACTTGGGAAAACCCAGAAAAACTGGTAATGAGACCCCTTGTGCTGACAACAGCTAGCAGACCCAGTTATGAGATAGAGGGAATCTTAGAAGTAGAAGTCGGCGATGGGAAGCCATGGTACTACGATATTCTGCAGTATCTAGAACGTGGAGAATTCCCAAAAGGAGCCGACAAGAAAGACATATTATCCATTCAGAAATTGGCTTCCCAGTATGTGAGTTTGAGGGGAAAGCTGTACAAGAGACAAGCCAATGGCGTCCATCTGAAATGTTTAAGAAAAGAAGAGGCTCAGAAGGTGATGGAAGAGGTACACACTGGAGTATGTGGACCGTACATGAATGGATTGAATTTGTCTCGCAAGATAGTGAGACAGGGATTTTACTGGTCGACCATGGAAGCTGACTGCGCAAAGCTGGTGAAGCACTGTCACGATTTCCAGGCACACGAAAACTTGAACCATCTACCGCCTATGGAATTGCATGGACTGTCAGAACCATGACCTTTCTCAGCGTGGGGTATTGACATGATTGGAGAAATCAGGCCACATGCATCAAATGGAGACCGCTTCATAGTAGTAGCGGTAGACTATTTTTCGAAATGGGTGGAAGCCGAGTCATTCTGTAATGTTACGGTGAAGCAGATGGCCAAGTTCATAGCCCATAACATAGTATGTCGATACAGAATGCCACATCACGTAGTGACGGATAATGGAGTCCAATTTCAAGGAGAACCAAAGGCGATGTTGCATAAGTATGGGATAAGGCATCACAAATCATCACCTTACAGGCCACAGGCTAATGGGGCGGTAGAGGCGGCCAACAAAACCATAAAGAAAATACTAGCTAAGATGATGGAAAGTTATAAAGATTGGGCTGACAAACTGCCGTATGCCTTGTGGGGGTATAGAACTTCGGTGAGAATGGCAACGGGAGCCACACTCTATGCTTTGGTTTACGGGATGGAGGCAGTGTTACCAGTAGAAATAGAAATACAGTCAATGCATGTACTAGAAGAGGCAGGATTTCCTAAGCAGGGATGGGCCTCGCAGAGGTTTGAACAACTAGCGTTACTAGATGAGAAAAGGATAAAGTCCATGCACCACATGCAGCTATACCAGAAAAGGTTGGCCAGGGCGTTCAACAAGAAGGTGCATCCCACCAAGATCAGAGAAGGTGATCTAGTGCTCAAGCAGTCGAAGCCACTGATAATGGACCTAGGGGAAAGTTCAGGTCCAATTGGGAATGGGCCTACCTAGTCAAGAAGGTGATGGGGAATGAGGCAGTGAGACTGTCAGATTTGGAAGGGAACGAGTTTACCGAGCCTATTACTTTACATAAAAAAAACACAAAAAGAAAAAAGAGAAAGGCTCATTGGGTTTAAAATCCGCAAATGTCAGCCCAAGCAAAATATAGAGCATGAGTGAGCAAGAAAAATGGTTAATTGTAAAATCCGTGAGGAACAGTTAGCGACAGAGGTATCCTTGTAATGCAGTTCATTATTTCCTACTTATGTACTAAGAAGTAATGCAAACGCCTTTATTGAAACAAATGTTCAAGATTTTCATAGATTGCATAAATCCCAGCTAATCGGGAAAGATTAGAGTCAAGTAATTACAAATCACGCAGTTTCTTTCTTAGATGCTGGACCAAGGTTAGAAGATCTAAGAGAAGAACTCCAAGGATGGAGAGGAACCTTGGGAATGAGGACGAGCAACTCCAAGAATAGAGAACCCCTCGGGAATGAGGACGAGCAAAGAGCCTCGAGAATGATGATAGATCTAAAAAAAAAGAAAAAAGAGAAGAGCGCTGAGTTGAAAACCTGAAAAGGTGACTCGGGAAAAATAGAACAATCCGCTAAGTTGAAAATCTGAAAGGACAGCTTAGGCAAAAGATAAGACGAATTTGTAAGACAATGGGACTCCCAAGAAATCGGCTTACAGGATGGTGCTTTATCCTGTCTAAACCATGAAGCGTCTCGGCCAAGATAACGGGGGAATGATCATGACCACATCAAAATCCCTCGATTATGTGCAAATAAACGATAGTCGCTTCTCGTACTATCACAACCCACCAAGCGGTATTGAGCCAAAATTCAGAATAAAAATACATTCTCCAGGGACGGGCCCCTACCTCCATCCTGGAAGATACATGTAAAAGGACTTGTAACTTAATGGATGAAGCATGAGGCATTATCTTTTCCGCATCCTCAGGACAACAAAGGAAAGCTTCAGGAATCGGAAGACATGATTTTCAGTATCCGAGAATGGTAGTAAGAGAAAAATGCAAACCGAGAATGGCAGAAAACTCCTCGGGGAGAGGGCATGTTTTGAAATCGAGAAATCGGAAGACATGAGGCCGCTTTCAAAAAGGTGTAATCCACCTTGACCCGGTGCAAGTAGCGAAGAGCAGAAAGTTGAGCCAGGTCTAGGGATGACCAATTTACCACCCCACGAATAAGGGACACAATGGGATCTTGAGCCAGGGGACCAAAGAGAACAGATCAATCATCAGAGGAGAATTAGCAGAAGGAAACTGTAAGCAGGCCTAGGGGGCGTCCAAATCATTTTATAAGCAAATGGGCACCAAAGACCAAGAGGATTCCTAGAGGGGTGAAGAAAACCCTCTAGCCCAAGGAATTCCTAACCAAGGATGACATCAAGCCGATAGGACAAAGAAAACCCATCAGAGTAGGGAATGCATCCATGCATACACGCATACATGTATACATGCATACACGTCACATACACACATTTTTGTTTTGTGTTCGCAGGCTTTGCAAAAAAAAAATGGCAAAGACGAGCAACTCCAAGAATGGATAGGAACAACCTCGGGAATGAGGACTAGCAACTCCAAGAATGGAGAGGAACAGCCTCAGGAATGAGGACGAGTAACTCCAAGAATTGAGAGGAACAACCTCGGGAATGAGGATGAGCAACTCCAAAAATGGAAAGGAACAACCTCGGGAATGAGGACGAGCCACTCCAAGAATGGAGAGGAACAACCTCGGGAATGAGGATGAGCAACTCCGAGAATGGAGAGGAACAACCTCGAGAATGAGGACGAGCAACTCCAAGAATGGAGAGGAACAACCTCGGGAATGAGGATGAGCAAAGAGCCTCGAGAATGAGGACATACTAGAGATCGAAGCATCTCATACTCAGTATGGTTCGGGAATGAATCCCAGGGGTCGAAGCACCTCGCCATCAACTCAACAAAGTTCGGGAATGAATCCCAGAGATCGAAGTATCTCACACCCAGCATGGTTTGGGAATGAATCCTAGAGGTCAAAGCACATCGCCATCAACTCAACACAGTTCGAGAATGAATCCCAGAGATCGAAACATCTAACACCCAGTATAGTTCGGGAATGAATCCCAGGGGTCGAAGCACCTCGTCATCAACTCAACACAGTTCGGGAATGAATCGCAGAGATCGAAGCATCCACACCCAGCATTGTTCGGGAACGAATCCCAAGGGTCGAAGCACCTCGCAATCAACTCAACTCAGTTCGGGAATGAATCCCAGGGGTCGAAGCACCTCGCCATCAACTCAACTCAGTTCAAGAATGAATCCTAGAGATCGAAGCATCTCACACCCAATATGGATCGGGAATGAATCCAAGGGGTCGAAGTACCTCGCCATCAACTCAACTCAGTTCGGAAATGAATCCCAGAGATCGAAGCATCTAACACCCAGCATGATTCGGGAATGAATCCCATGGGTCGAAGCACCTCGCCATCAACTCAACACAGTTCGGGAATGAATCCCATTGATCGAAGTATCTCGCAAAAGTGGCGAAACAACAGGTAAGTCCGGCAACGGCCAACGAACCAGGTAAGTAAAAATGCATGCATGACTTTGATAGGGTTTTCACTATCACACACTACACAAGCCCCATCAAAGTGGGGGCGACTATAGACACTGTATTTTTGCATGAGCTTGATGATGAGCCTCGTATGGAGGCACTACCTGAAAAGTTACGGAATTTGTGAAAAATGAATGCCGGAAGGAAAGAAAACAACCAAAATTAGCCCCTCAACGGATTCGAACTCACTTGCCAGCCTCAGATTCGTTCAGTCAGCCTCTACTTCAAACCATAGCCTCGGCCCATCAGCTCCAGCCTCGGCCAAATACCCCATGCAATCGACCCATCCACCCTCGGCCCATGCAGGCCATGCAATCCATGCCTAAATCCCCTCATCAACACTTCTAATTCAATGAGATTTTGGGATCCTATCCTTACCAATTTAACAAGATTTGAGATATCCTCATCACCAAGTTTATAAGATTTTTTTCCCAATAAAATTTGAGAATATATTCCCTAAATTTCCATGATTTGTTTCCCTATTTGGAGATCCTTTCAAATCATTATAAAAGGGACCGAATCTTGACAGAAAATGGGGCTCTTTTCTTAATCAAGTGGACGGCAACCCTAGGAGACAAACAAAGAATCACCGAAAAAAAAAAAAACAGAGTCAAGTGAGAGAGAGAACCCTAGGACTGAAAAACAGAGAGGGAAAAAACAACCAAATCACCAAAAAACAGAGAGGAAAAACAATCAAATCACCGAAAAACAGAGAGGGAAAAAACCATAAAAAAAAAAACCAGCCAGCGACCAAAAAATAAGCAAAAAACCCAGAGAAAAACAACAACCGAAATAGCAAGCAGCAAACCAGTGAAACAGCAACCAGAAAATAGCAAAATAGTAAACCAGCGAAACAGCAACCAAAAAATAGTAAAACATCAACTAGAAAATAGCAAAACAGCAACTAGAAAATAGCAAAACAGCAACCAGAAACTGTGAACCAGCAACCAGAAATAGAAAACCTTGAAACCAAGCTTCGATCCTTCCGGCGACGACCTAACGCACTTCCGAGAAATCAGCTTAAAAGGTAATACCTGAGGGCACCCTTATCATATTTATTTTCATAATTCCAGACGCTGCATGCCTGGCTGGACGTGATATACGTCAAGTCGGCTATACGAAGTCCTACATCAAAAATGGCCAAATCTATGGCCATATTTCTGTTAGGGTTGGTGCTCGGAGTGCGAATCTGGATCGTATTTATGTCCGATTCATAAATACGAGCGATTCCATTTTCTATAATATTACTTATTTTATGGTAGCACCTCTTGTCTTTTATACGCATATTTGATCCAATTACGATTAGATATCTAATTATGATTAGATTGAAACTAAATCTGATTTAGTGATATGTGTAAATTAGACAAAGACCCTAGGATTTACAATGTAGTGCGCAGTTACAACGTAGTTTGTAATTGACATTGGAAAGCGTCACTATAAGTTGTATATCCTTAAATTAAGTTCCTGGTCAATATTTACAAACGCGGGTCGGTTTGTAAAATCCGCTGAGACCAGTACATGTCATATATCGTGACTTGATCCGATGGATTATCCCAATGAACCATGAGTCTCGGGAGACTCGTATAGACATGTAGGTGTTTATTTGATAAACATTGAACTACTCAATGAAGATTTCATAATAGATGGTACACCAACGTCAATAGGAATCTTCTCGAGTTGAGCGAGCATAGTGGTCCTTCGACTTGAGATACCATTGTAGATATATGAGTTATCCTCCACACTTTGATGGTAGTCACGTCAGCGTTCTATTTAGATCAGACCTCCGCCTGTTCGTTGGGTGTGGACTGATGCTCATGATATCCTGTGCGTATCAAGATAGAATCGGTCAGTCCTGTGTACAGGGCATAGTTATCCTGCACGTGTTTACGATCTAGTAAATCCATAGCCGGGGTATAACTTCAGAAATCAGTTCTGAGTGTTATTTATAGATCGTAAATTGAAAAGTCGACTATATTAATTAGATTAAATTGGCCAAATGACCAAAATGCTCTCATTTTTCCCCCTAAGTCGGTTATTACCATTTTAAAAGAAGAAAAATTTGTTCTCTCTCTCATAATTCTCCTCCATGGCTGAACAATCTCCTAAGAAAAATCCAAAAATTTGTTTGATGAAACAATAAATAAAGTGAAGAAAAATCAAGAAAAATTTAAGGAAACAAGGAGAATTAAAGGTAATTCTTTATATCCCTAAGCTTGGAAAGCATGTTTCTTGTTCTTGATTTACTATAATGGTTCTAGGGTTTACTTACTTCTTAGAATTTGGGCTTTTAGATTTGGTGGAAGAATTGGAAGGATTTGAGCATTTGTGAAGTTGATTTCAGTAATATTATTGTAATATTTATTCAATTTGATCATTTGATAATATGTTGTCATTCTGGAGTGTTATGACCACTCTGTAATACCTATAATTTTTCTTGGGTGGTTCATGTGTGGTGACTTTGGTGTTTTGATTAATTGGATTAATCTTGAAAAAGTTGGATTAAAGCATGAAAAATTGATAATTTTTGTTGCAAAATCAGATCTGGAAAATTGGGTTGTTTGTGATGAAAATGATGCCAATTGAATGTATTGGACGTGTTTTGGGTGTTGTAACAATTGCCGGAAATTGTTTCGGAGTTGAAATAAGCGAAAACGGCGAAAAAACGGCGTTACCGGGTGAAGGCTGCCCAAACAGTAAATTTGTCACTGTTCAGGCTGCCCATGAACTGTCTTAATACTATTGGGGCTGACCTGGGAAGCCCTCATATGTATTGGGTGGTCGGTTCGGTAAAAAACGTGTTTTATGCCATTTTACGGAAAACCATTTTCGTAAAAGTTTCGCGACGTTTCATATATATTTATGTCGCTATTTGAAATCAAATAAATGTGTTTAGGTGAAATATGAATGAATTATTCATATTGGATATTGAATAATTCATTCGGTAATTTAAAATGTTTTAATTACAATTTCGCCCGAACCGCGCTTCTGTTGTGCCCTTCGCCCAAAACCCCAACAAATTGGTATCAGAGCAGGTCTGATGCTTCATCCATTACATTAGTCATGCTTAATATATGATATGTAATCCAATTTTTATGTTTGCACATGCATGTAATTTAGATATTTCTTAACTTTTCGATTCTACGTTAATAGGAAACGTAACAAAAATTTAATGGTTAAATTAGGTTATGTTTTCTAAAGTAGAATTAAATTGTTTAGAAATTGATCTAGTTTATAATTATGCATTTGATGTGGATCCATGCTTCCTTGAGGAATATCCCCGCTTAAAACAAGGTTATAAAGTAACGTGTATTGGATGCATGTTTCTTGGTCCGTCTTGTCAATACGGTTTATGGGTAACTTTCAATGGCTGCATCCAAGATCGTGCCAAAGTAGTGAGGGTTTAGTTGATAGAATTTTATCCATGCCGATTTTATAATGATACTAGACAAATTCAAGTGAAAGTGGAAATCTTGAACATGCTAAAACTATCATGACTACATCGATAGCTTTATTTTGTCATTGGCAAGTGAAGCCTTGATACGCCTCATTGTGAACGTGTCAAAGCTGTCATAATGAGAAACAGTTAGGACCAAAATCAGGAGTCACTAGTGAGTGATTGACAATGAGTTGTCTACCTAATGAATATACGTAGGCAAGATCGTGCCAAAGCTGTGAGTCAAAATATATTCATGGGATCCTACTCTCACTATAGAATTCTATTTAATTATTGAATTCCCATTCTCTGTTGGGGATTACGGTATTACATAAAGTAGTAGGAGACACTGCTGGGTTAAAAATCAATAACTAAAGCACTGTGTAATTTTATGGAATTTGCTGCTTTTGTTTCCCTTTATTCTATATTGTTTATAGAATCATACTTCTAATCCAATGCATAGCATATTACTTGAATATGTTTTCTGACTTTACGTATGGTTGCGTATTTCTAGAATAGGTTCTAGAATGACAGTAGACTTAGATATTGTTAGAATAGTTCAAACTATCGGAAACTGTTACTAAGTTACTAAGTCACGATTAGTAACCTAAATAGATATCTATTTTGGATATAGTTATCTAGTAAGAATAGTTTCTTATGCAGTAAGAATTGACTTGAAATAGTTCATGTCTCGAGATTCTTGACTGGCATTATGAAAACCCTATTAGTATTTGTTTATCTTATAATGACATTTCTTGGCTTTAGTGACTTTTAGAAGTCACGTGTCTAACACAGTTTGCTAATCAATCATTTGCAATTGTTGTGAATAATTGAATGCAAATTATAAAGCTTAAGAAATGAGTTGTTTATAGTTGTGTATAGAGAATACTGATTCTCACAATACGACAACTATAGATATTGGATACTAGATCTCCCGTCTAGTTATTTAAAATAATGTTTAATAATTGTTTTGATATTTGATATCAGAACTTGTGACTATTGAATAATTACTTGTTCTATAAAAACAATTGTTAAATATTTTAATATGACTAGTAGTGTCATTAATGAAAAGATAAACATTAAGAAAATGTTCAATTAATTAAATAACTTAGAACAGTGTTTTATAAGATTTTATCACATAAGCATAAGATGCTTATTCCGTATGGTAAAAGATGGTTTGATATGAGATCACACCTCATATCCTTATCCATTTAATGAATATTGTATTCAGGATGTGATTAAATCTCATTTAACCAATGATCTTCATTAGACCACAGATTTATTAAACTAATACTTTGGAAGTATATAGTTTAATGAATTGTAAATTGCCTTGGATAGTATTCCTTACTTCGTAACTTAGTTAATGAATTGTCATTACTTAGTTACATATTTCTAAAATAATATATTGAACGTCTTGAATGGTTCGAGAACTTTCAATATGTTTCTGATGAAACACGAATAAAATATTTTGAATGGTTCAAATATATTCTATTTGAAGTGTTGAAAACTATAACTTTGAAATTCATCGTGAATCTTTGAATTGTTCAAAGATATTTGATATGATCAAACATATGAATTTAAGGCAATTAGTTCTAAAGTTATTTAATGAATGTGATTCTTACTCAATATTAAAGTTCCACGATTCCATCTTGATGGAATTGGTCAGTGGGAGTAATTGAATCTTATATGATTTGACTCGTTGATATTGAGTGTTACCGAATTAGTTTTCAATACTCTTGGGATTATGCTCCAATAACACTAATTCATCCCTTTAATTAAGATTTCATTCGTTCCTACAGTTACATATATGATATGTATAGTAGAAAATTCGAATCTTGAAAAGTTTGATATTTGAAACTCTCTTTTGTATAATTGTTATATAATTGAAAGTGCTTGCGCCTCAGAGGTACAAGTAAGGTTTATCATTTATTCTATTTAATAGAATATTGTATTATATTTGGAAGAATATCTTTTCTATAATCCGGTGTAATAAAATTATTTTATTACTTGGTGTGTAACATCAGATGTTGACAATTATAGAAAGACTTGGCTTATTTAAGTCAACTGTGAGAATGATAAACTAAAATGGAACTACATAATTAATATATGAAAAGACCCTTAGACATCTTCCGTATTAGTTTAATAAGATGTCAGAATCATTTACGAAGTATTTGATACTTAATGACTCTGTTGTTTTCTTATCGAAGAAAATTATCCTATAACTTATAGTGGGAGCAATATTTGATATCAATTTCGGAAATTAGCATTGAACTATAGATCTAAGATTGTTCGTAGCTTACTACGATCAAGTTTTGAACTTGATTAAGCTTTCGTTATGAATAGTTCATAAAATGTGCAAACTGTTTGCGCAGCAAAAGCAATGTGAGCTAATTAAAAGTTTGAGTTTTATAGTATGACAATGAGAAATGTTATACTCAGTGATCTATTATAGATTCTGAGAAACTTGTCTCAAGTCGTACTAATTGAACAATTAAGGATCTGTTGGTTAATGTTGATATTAAACCATGTATTTTGGCTAAAGAATGCAAAATGGCATTCCTGAATGGTCTATTCGAAGGAGAAATCCGTTGTGATTTCTTTGTTTGAAGAGTTCATTCTAGAATGGCCCTAGAGTTTGTATTCTACTGAGATCACAGTTTGATATACTAGCTTATAAAGCCTATTGTAGACACATATAAGCTTTCCGAAAATCTGTAGTAGGCACTGCATTTTTGCATGTAAGTCCCGATGATGAATCTCGTACGGAGGCACTCCTCTTTAAGTTTTGGAAGTCGTGGGAAACAGACGTCAGAAGGAAAAGTCAGAAATACATATCTTGTTGGACTAAATTCGTTTGCTTAGCTGTGGGTTCGCTCGTTGGACTTCTGTTTTAAAACACATCCTTGACCCAAAACCCCCGCAAGCCACACATCCTTGGCCCAAAACCCCCGCAAGCCACACATCCTTGGCCCAAAACCCCCGCAACACACACCAAGCCCACCAAAAAGAACCAAACCCACGCCCAAATCCCCTTAGCTCACGCCCAAGCCCATTAAAACAAATCCGAAATAATAAATCCACACATTAAACACATGTTGAAATCCAATTAAATCACCTTCCCAAATTAAGGAAATCAAATCAAATTGAATTAAATAACATTCCCAAATTAAAAGAATCAAATAAAATTCCATAAAACAAATTCCTAAATAAATTAAATCTCATTCCTAAACTAAATAAAATAAAATCAAACTAAATCAATTTACCTTCCTAAATTAAAGAGATCATTTCCTTATGATACACAAATTAAATATCCCCATAATTACACAATATTCTTTCCCTATTCGTATAAGGATAACCCCAACCCTTGCCTATAAAAAGAAGACTAAACTAGCTAAAGCATTCACGCCCAACAAAGAAAAACTCTCCCTCTCTCTCTCGCCTCCATCTCTCATCTCTCTCTCTTATCCTCTCTCTCAAAGCCAACAAAACAAATAAACCATAATAGCTAAAGAAGTCGTGAAATAGAACACCCCTCTCGCCCATCTCTATCTTCATCTCTCTCTACACCAACACACACGGCAATAAACCTGCACACCAAAACCCTAGCTAGCGCACCACACAAAACACCACTGGCTCCCATCTTTCATCCTTGACGTAACACACAAACCCTCACAACCCCATTGGCTCTCACGGCTCCCTCTATCCATTGACTCTCACCTCACTCTGACGTCTCTCACTCAAAGATCTCGACCAAACCCTAAACAAAGACCACTCACGTCCCTCACCAAATAACGCAAAGAAGACAAACCTCACCGACTCACACACTACTTCACTGATCGAAAAAACAAAGGCAGTTAACTGACTCAAATAAAGCAATAAAACTCAGCCCACCTGAACCACACTAAAGCCTTTAACGCCAATTCACAAAATAATAAACCCTCACTTCTCTCGGCAAAGCAGCCTTCACTCGGCAGCCTCTCACAAATAAGCCTAACCGAAACATGAAAATCATAAAACACGTGAAGACCACAGCCGCCCCATGTAGCCCCATGAAACTACTAAAAATCAATCCATAAACTGCACTCTAAACCACCAAAAATTAGCCCAGAAACTGCCCAAATAACCACACAAACAGCAGCCCCAATACACTTTTATTACCGCAAAACAGTCCCCAATTACCACAAAAACAGTGACAAAAAATAGCAGCAAAATAGAGGAAACAACAACCCAAAACAACGAGGCAACGAAGGTAAACAACGAACCAATAAATCGGAAAAGTTGCGGAGCATCAACCCTTCCGACAACCGTGTAACGCACTTCCAAGAGACGACTTAAGAGGTTAGACCTGAGGGCACCTTTTTATTTATTCCCGCACTTTCTTTCTGTTAATTATTATTATTTCTTCACATGCGTATTATAGTTTCATGTAAGTTGTGGCCATGGGATGAATGAAATATGTGTTATCTCTTACGGTATATCGGATGGAAACCCAGACGTAAATTCCGTAGCCGAATCCGAATGGACGGTAGTGCAGTCTGCACTCGGGATACAATGCCACGTACCGCTTGAGAGACGCAAATATTTTGTGTCATCCGATCTTATGTTTATTTGTTGTTTGTTAGAAATAGTATGTTACTTTTATGCATGATTAGTTTGTTTAATATGTTATTTTTTTATGCATGATTAGTTGATTATTTCCAAGCATGATTTATTTATTAATTTCGCATTAGGAACTTGATTATGTCTTTTCTACGTTTATGTTTAGATTATTATTTATTTACATTGCCATGCTTAGCGATTTAATGTATGCATGAGATTGTGTGCTTGCCGTTATTCCGACTTACTTTTATGCATGCAAACTTAGATATAGGTAGTATGCAAACTTAGATGTAGGTTGTTGTTGCGTAGACTCGGTTATATTATTACATAAATCCGTTCATTACAAGTGGCATAAGTAAGGGACCATTCCGAACCCAACGGTTTGAGGTCTTCCCTTGCGAGGGGTGAGTGCGGCCTTAAATCATTTTCCTAGTTCACACTGGGTGGCGACTCCATGTTATTTCTCCGGTTTAGTTCCCCCGTGGGCTACTCCGTACTCCCGACTAGGCCGCGGGCCTGGAACAACATCGCCGATTTCTGTGTCCTACAGTCTGGCGACTCCACTGGGGATAGAGAATCGGCCCCAAAATAATGTCTTGTAATGTTTATGATTTTTGCTTTACTTAACTGTTTCTATCGTGGGTTGAAGGAGTTTAATCAAAGGCATTATTAAAGCTAGGTAATGGTTTGGTGTCTTCCTTCATTCACTACCTTTCTGTAAAGGAAAAGTCATGAAGGCACCTAGATAATCATTTACTCGAAGCGTACTGTGATGGACTAATTTGGAGGACTTTTTGCTTATTCCTGTCACCAAGGCGATAAGAGCCTAAGAGGCTTGGGTATTTAAAAGAGTTCGCTTCACCCTCCCCCTGGGGAATCTTCAATAGGAAATCCATTTGACAGTCAGTCATGCACCATAACTCGTTGGCAAGTACCTTAGCGTATAAAAAAGGTGCGCTCACTTGGTCGCTCGGACCCTTGAGTGGAGAGACCTAGTTGTGGGCAATCCTTCACCGATGAGAGCCTTTGTCTATACCCCTATAAACCCGCACATGAACTATAGTTGTAGGACTAATAGAAACTATCCTTTTATGCTTGTGTTTAGGACCGTCGTCATTTGGATTCAGTTGGACTTTTTGTCATGAGGTATGGGCTTGTTGGGCCATTTAAATTGGGATGAGTCCGTGCTTTATGGAAATTGGGCCAAAAGCTTCTAAAATTCTGATGGGCCACTTTATGTTTAGGCCCCTTATCATTTGAAGTTGTTTAGCCATGTTATCACAAAAGTGTAAACCTGTTGGGTCTTTTCAACTGGGACAAGTTTGCACCTCGCAATAGTATGATTGAGTGCTTTAAAATGATAATGGGCCGACTTATATATCTCATACATCGCATGCATCTCATGCATCTCATGCATACACGCATCATGTTAAACATTTGTGTCTTAAAAGCCATCATAGATATCCGTTGGGTTAGGGGTAAGTGGGAAGACTCGTCAAAAAGCCGTTAGCAAACATGAGTGAATCAGAGAATGAGGTATCTCGTATGGATCAGTTTGAGACTAATCTCACTAAGTTTACCGAGCAACTGCAAGCTTTGACCGCCGCTATGGCTAATATGGTTGTGCCCCGTGCTGGGGTAGGCTCTGAGAATGTAAGGCGTGAGGACCCTCCAAACAGATTGAATGATGATGTCTCTGTCTTTGATGACAACATGGCTAAGTATGAAGCATGCACCTTTGGACTGACAGCATTGATAACTTTGAAGTCTAAGAACGTGGAAGTTTTACGGAGACTCGATGTTGGTAGTCCGACAGATGCAAGGAGAATGGGAATTGAAGGAAGAACGGTTGAAATCCTACTTATTCCACCTCGGGAATCTGGCACAAGCCCTCCCCGATTGTAAATTTTAGCACTTGCAGCGAGAAGAAAATCAAATGGCCGACGCGTTAGCTACAGTAGCCGTAACTTGGGAAAATCTGGAGAAGTTGGTGATGAGACCTCTGTTGTTGATAACGGCAAGCAATCCGGTTTATGAGATAGAAAGAATCTTGGAAGTAGAGGTCAACGATGGGAAACCTTGGTACTATGATATTCAGTGATACTTAGAATGCGGGGAACTTCCGAAAGAAGCGAGCAAAAAAGACAGGATAGCCATTCAGAAGTTAGCTTCTCAGTATGTGAGTCTGAAGGGAGAACTATACAAGAGACAAGCGAATGGCATTCAGCTGAAGTGTTTAAGAAAAGAAGAGGCTCAGAAGGTAATGGAAGAAATACATGCCGGAGTATGTGGATCGCACATGAATGGGTTGAATTTATCTTGCAAGATAGTAAGACAAGGTTTTTACTGGTAGACCATGGAAGCTGACTGTGCAAAGCTGGTAAAGCATTGTCACGATTGCCAAGCACACGGTAACTTGAACCATTTACCGCACACAGTGTTGTATGGGCTGTCAGAGCCGTGGCCTTCTCAGCATGGGGAATTGATATGATCAGAGAAATTCGACCACACACATCGAATGGACATCGCTTCATAGTAATGGCAGTAGACTACTTTTCAAAATGGGTGGAAGCTGAGTCGTTTCGCAATGTTACAGCAAAGCAGATGGCGAAGTTCATAGCCCAGAATCTCATATGTCGATATGGAATGCCGCATCACGTGGTCACAGACAATGGAGTCTAGTTTTAAGGAGAAATAAAGGTGCATGCTACAGAAGTACATGATAAGCCATCACATGTCATCACCCTACCGACCACAAGCAAATGGGGCAGTTGAGGCGGCCAATAAGACAATAAAAAAATGTTATCCAAAATGACAGAGAACTACAGAGATTGGGCCGATAAGCTGTTGTACGCCCTGTGGGGTACAGAACTTCTGTGAGAGCAGCAACGGGGGCCACGCCTTACTCTTTGGTTTACGGAATGGAAGCAGTACTGCCAGTGGAAGTTGAGATACAGCCTATGTATGTATTAGCAGAAGCAGAGTTACCCGAACAAGAATGGGCCTTGCAGAGATTCGAACAGTTAGCATTGCTGGATGAGAAGAGAATGAAGATCTTGCGTCACATGCAGATATACCAGAAGAGGTTGGCTCGAGCGTCAACAAAAAGGTGCATCCTACTAAGATCAGAAAATGGTGATCTAGTACTTAAGCAGTCGAAGCCGTCGATGACGGATCCGAGAGGAAAGTTCAGACCCAATTGGGAAGGACCCTACATAGTCCAGAAAGTGATGGGAAACGGGGCAATGACACTGTCAGACTTAGAAGGGAACGAGTTCGTCGAGCCAATCAACGTGGACAGACTGAAGCAATATTTCGCCTAAAGAAAAAGAGACAGAGCAGTTACTGGGAGAACTAGCAGAAGACCTAACCCAACAGGATAGGAAATTCATCCATGCATGCATGCATACACATAATGTACTTGCAATTTTTGTGTTTGTTCTGTGTTTGCAGGTTTCAAACAAAAGAGAACTGCACGATCACCAGAAAAGAACCGGCAGGAGGAAACTATAAGCTGACCCAGGGGGCGATCATAGACATGCGTAGGCATATGGCGCCAAGGAGCAAAATGAGGATCTAACCCATCAGGAACATGGAGTACCTCCACACATGCATACATACACATCGCATGCACGCGTTTTTTTTTGTTGTTTTTTTTGTGTTCACAGGTCTCGAAGAAAAGAAGGAAAAGCGGCAAAATACAAGCAAGCTGAGAGCAACAAAACAGTATCAACAGTTTTCAGAAATGGATCCCCAGGGTTGAGGCCCACACATAATCATCAGTTTTTGGAATGAACCCTCAGGGTTGAGGCCCGCGTTACCAGCAGTTTTTGAGAATGAATCCCAGGGGGCGAAGCCCACATTATTAGCGGTTGAGGAATTCCAGTGAAGTGAAAAAAAAAAGAGAGAGAAGTCCTTGATGGCTAAACATATGTTCGGTGATGAAATTGTTTGTTGTAGGGTGAAACCTTTAAAACGATAAGTGCGAGATGTGCTCTCATCCGGTATTCTGAGTAGTTGATCTCGGCTAGACTCGCGAGCACTTGATTACGGGATCTTAGCAGTAGAAGCCTGAGTAGTTGGCGAAATGACTAGTTGAAGAGATGGTGGATCAGTGAATGACCGTTTGCCTAGATGTCCATCATGTTTTACTTATGCTACGATATGTGATATGGTTGGAAACAAAGAAAAAAGTCTCTAAAAAGAAAAGGAAAAAATAGACCACTTATAATCGATAAGCGTGAAGCTACCCATGGGCAAGTATTAGGACCACCGTGAGGAGAAATGCTACCTTAAAGGGTAGGTGTGTCGGAAAAAAAAGAGAAAAAAAAGAAAAAAGAAAAAGAAAAAGAAAAAAAAAAGTTCAAAAAGAAAAGAAAGAAAAGAAAGAGACGAAAGAACAAAAAAGAAGAAAACCATATGATGTTGAGTACGAGGAAGTAATCAAAGAGTATGATCAAGACATCTAGGTTGGTTAGACCCACTGATCCAATTCTCCGAGACAAGATCATCGAATTGGCTTACTTAAGGACTAAGCTGCGAAAGAACCTTGGCACACACACACTGGGAGTCTAGTTCAGATCAATC
The DNA here is from genome assembly GCA_019454045.1 of Zanthoxylum bungeanum. Classification (NCBI taxonomy): domain Eukaryota; kingdom Viridiplantae; phylum Streptophyta; class Magnoliopsida; order Sapindales; family Rutaceae; genus Zanthoxylum; species Zanthoxylum bungeanum. Next base: position 39,839 of record SKCR01021740.1, on the reverse strand, counting down.
GCTCAGACGGTCGGATTTGAGCGTATCAAGTACTTTGAAAGTTATCTGGTTTCGACACGAAGCATCCTTTGAGGACGAAAATATGTTTAGCTATCGGGATTATCTCGTGAGAAGTAGTATTTATGAATGCGGCAAAAGAACAGAAAGATAGATCAAGTCTGGGGGCGACCAGCCCACCATTTTCTCATACAAAGCAGTTCAGGGATGAACCACCATAATTATCAATTTTGGGGATGCGTCCCAGGGTTGAGGCCCACACATCATCAGAATACCGGGTATGGCACTCCGGGAATGGAGACACAACCGCGACACCTCGGGTATGGGGTTTAGCACGCCGGATATGGCACTCCGGGTATGGAGACACAATTGTGACACCTCGAGTATGGGGTTTAGCATGCCGGGTATGGCACAATAATATCAACTCAGTTTAAAGCAACAGGCAAGTCAAGTGGCAGCTGGCGAGCCAGGTAAGTAAAAATGCATTGCATAACTTTGATAGAATTGTCATTGTCACACACTGCACAAGTCCCATCAAAGTGGGGTCGACTATAGGCACTGCATTTTTGCATGTAAGTCCCGATGATGAGTCTCGTACGGAGGAACTCCTATTTAAGTTTTGGAAGTCGCGGGAAACGGACGTCGGAAGGAAAAGTCAGAAATCCATATCTTGTTGGACTAAATTCGTTTGCTTAGCTGTAGGTTCGCTCGTTAGACTTCTGTTTTAAAACACATCCTTGACCCAAAACCCCCGCAAGCCACACATCATTGGCCCAAAACCCCCGCAACACACACCAAGCCCACCAAAAAGAACCAAACCCACGCCCAAATCCCCTTCGCTCACGCCCAAGCCCATTATAACACATCCAAAATAATAAATCCACACATTAAACACATGTTGAAATCCAATTAAATCACCTTCCCAAATTAAGGAAATCAAATCAAATTGAATTAAATCACATTCCCGAATTAAAAGAATCAAATCAAATTCCATAAAACACATTCCTAATTAAATTAAATCTCATTCCTAAACTAAATAAAAGAAAATCAAACTAAATCAAATTACCTTCCTAAATTAAAGAGATCATTTCCTTATGATACACAAATTAAATATCCCCATAATTACACAATATTCTTTCCCTATTCGCATAAGGATAACCCCAACCATTGCCTATAAAAAGAAGTATAAACTAGCTAAAGCATTCACGCCCAACAAAGAAAAACTCTCTCTCTCTCTCGCCTTCATCTCTCATCTCTCTCTCTTATCTTCTCTCTCTCAAAGCAAACAAAACAAATAAACCCTAATAGCTAAAGAAGTCATGAAATAGAACACCCATCTCGCCCATCTCTATCTTCATCTCTCTCTACACCAACACACACGGCAATAAACCTGCACACCAAAACCCTAGCTAGCACACCACACAAAACACCACTGGCTCTCATCTTTCATCATTGATGTAACACACAAACCCTCACAACCCCCTTGGCTCTCACGGCTCCCTCTATCCCTTGACTCTCACCTCACTCTGACGCCTCTCACTCAAAGCTCTCGACCAAACCCTAAAGAAAGACCATTCACATCCCTCACCAAATAACGAAAAGAAGACAAACCTCACTGACTCACACACTGCTTCACTGACCGATAAAACAAAAGCAGGTAACTGACTGAAATAAAGCAATAAAACTCAGCCAACGTGAACCATATTAAAGCCTTAAACGCCAATTCACAAAATAATAAACCCTCACTTCTCTCGGCAAAGCAGCCTTCACTCGGCAGCATCTCACAAATAAGCCTAACCGACACATGAAAATCAAAAAACACGTGAAGACCACAGTAGCCCCATGCAGCCCCCTGAAACTACTAAAAATCAGTCCCTAAACTGCACTCCAAACCACCAAAAATCAGCCCAGAAACTGCCCAAATAACCGCACAAACAGCATCCCAAATACAACTATATTACCGCAAAACAGTAAGCCAAAATAGTCCCTAATTATCGTAAAAACAGTGACAAAAAAAACCGCAGCAAAATAGAGGAAACAGCAGCCCAAAACAGCGAGGCAACGAAGGAAAACAATGAACCAGTAAATCAAAAAAGTTGCGGAGCATCAACCCTTCCGACAACCGTGTAACACACTTCCAAGAGACGACTTAAGAGGTTAGACCTGAGGGCACCTTTTTATTTATTCCCGCACTTTCTTTCTGTTAGTTATTATTATTTCTTCTCATGCGTATTATAGTTTCATGTAAGTTGTGGCCATGGGATGAATGAAATATGTGTTATCTCTTACGGTATATCGGATGGAAACCCGGACGTAAATTCCGTAGCTGAATCTGAATGGACGGTAGTACGGTCTGCAATCGGTATACAATGCCACATACCACTTGAGAGACGCACATATTTCGTGTCACTCAATCTTATGTTTATTTGTTGTTTGTTAGAAATAATATGTTACTTTTATGCATGATTAGGTTGTTTAGTTTGTTATTTTTTTATGCATGATTAGTTGATTATTTCCAAACATGATTTAGTTATTTCTTTCGCATTAGGAACTTGATTATGTCTTTTCTACATTTATGTTTAGATTATTATTTATTTACATTTCCATGCTTAGCGATTTAATGTATGCATGAGATTGTGTGCTTGCCGTTATTCCGACTTACTTTTATTCATGGAAACTTAGATATAGGTAGTATGCAAACTTAGATGTAGGTTGTTATTGCGTAGACTCGGTTATATTATTACATAATCCGTTCATTGCAAGTGGCATAAATAAGGGACCATTCCGAACCCAACGGTTTGAGGTGTTCCCTTGCGAGGGGTGAGTGCGGCCTTAAATCATTTTCCCAGTTCATACTGGGTGGCGACTGCATGTTATTTCTCCGGTTTAGTTCCCACGTGGGCTATTCCGTAATCCCGACTAGGCCGCGAGCCTGGAACAGCGTCACCGATTTTTGTATCCTACATCTGTGTTCTCTTATTTTGATACAGTCAGATTGTCTGATTTTATCAAAAGCATAGAGAATACATATTTGATAGTAGGGTCAGTTGGAGCGTACATATTTCTTTCTAGTGTTATATATCCTAACGACATTGTCATTATTAATGTAATAATGAGATGTTTGTGAGGTAAAAGGTTTAACTAAGTCTTCTTTTCTCCGTGAAAGTAGTGGGAGTAGTCTCTGTTATATTTGATATAAAGTTTCATATATGATATAAAACTAAGAGACTTGTGCGATACTCCCATTAGTCGCGTATTAGATATGATCTAATAAAGGGCACAGTAAGACTATCTATTTGATAGTTAGTATAACTATTTGACAGTTAACGTGTCTTTTATATATATAGTATTCATCTTTCGTAAAGGATGATGCATTTTTGTTGAAAGAGAGATTGATTAGAATGTCTAGTCAATCTAATGCATCATAGGATGATGGAGTAATGAATACTATATTATGTGGGATTAAAGATATCAATTTAATCGTAATAGTTACGAGCTATTTTGATACGCTATAGACCATAGGATGGATCTTGAAACATGTTCTTTGTGATCTTTGAGATATTAAGAACGAGTTTCTTATTCATGGAGAATTTAGTCTGCAACCATAATGTCAGATTAGTTTTGATCATAATTATGACATTAGATGTTTATGTCGTATAAAGTCAGAAAAGATGCAGTGGTAGTGTCAACGTTGATTCTACTATACTAGTGGAATCAGTTGTAACTTATGAAGTATTGACTTATGAAGTTGCATAGTGACCTTATAGATTAGAAGTTTTCATATTAGTATAGTGCTTGCGGTTGTCTCATAGTATTTGGATTTGATCTCTAATTACATAGACAACTCAGTAGCTAAGCACAATATTGATATCGCATCTGAGTCATATTGATGTGGAATTTGGATTCAACAAAATATGAATGATGCTGGCTAAGGAAAACGATTGAGTTTGTTGGATGGACTCAATATGTTATAGCGAACCTACTTCTTGTTGCCTACCTCTTGAGTGCTAGGTGAGCTCTTTAGGGCCATGAGTATGTGATATACATTGAGATGTGTATATGATACTGTGGAATGGAACTAGAGTAAGTGGGAGAAATTGTTAAGGTTGGTGCTCGGAGTGCCAATTCGGATCGTATTTATGTCCGATTCATAAATATGAGCGATTCCATTTTCAATAATATTACTTATTTAATAGTAGCACCTCTAGTATTTTATACGCATATTCGATCTAATTACTATTAGATATCTAATTATGATTAGATTGAAACTAAATATGATTTAGTGATACGTGTATATTAGACAAAGACTTTAGGATTTACAACGTAGTGCGCAGTTACAACGTAGTTTGTAATTAACATTGGGAAGCATCACTATAAGTTGTATATCCTTAAATAAAGTTCCTGGTCAAGATTTACAAACACGGGTCGGTTGTAAAATCCACTGAGACCAGTACATGTCGTATATCGTGACTTAGTCTGATGGTTTATTCCAATGAACCATGAGTCTCGGGAGACTCATATAGACATGTAGGTATTTATTTGATAAACACTGAACGACTCACTGAAGATTTCCTAATAGTTGGTACACCAACGTCAATAGGAATCTTCTCGAGTTGAGCGAGCATAGTGGTCATTCGACTTGAGATACCACTGTGGATGTATGAGTTATCCTACACACTTTAATGGCAGTCACATCACAGATCTATTTAGATCAGACCTCCGTCTGTTCGTTCGGTGTGGACTGATGCTCATGATAACCCGTGCGTATCAAGATAGAATTCGTCGGTCCTGTGTACAGGGCATAGTTATCCTGCACGTGTTTACGATCTAGTAAATCCATGGATGTGGTATAACTTCAGAAATCAGTTCCGAGTGTTATTTAGAGATCGTAAATTGAAAAGTCGATTATATTATACCGAAAGGATTTGACGTTGTTATCTATATGCCATGTATAATATGGATAGCCTGTGACGGATGGATTATACGTATGCAATGACCTCGACTTGTATAGTTTAGCGAGATTATCCGTGGTCGTCATAATTCATGAGTGGGTGAATTATGACACGAAATTATATTTCGTGACGGATAAACCTAAGCTTAGAGAGTCCCATAATCTAAAGTGTACTCGTCGAGCACTTGGGCAACACGTTATGAATAATACAGATTATTCATAATACTTCATCGGATTAAATGAGTTAATTCGAGTCGTTTAAATGGTTAAATGATAACACATGCATTAGGAGATTTTGGTCATTTAATAATTATTGTGTATTTGTATTTGATACATAATTTGATTAGATACACATTAATTAATTGCCAATGAGATTTTGACACATGCCATTAATATATGAATTTGTTATTTAATGTAAATAAAAAATGCATATATAATAATAATCACTTTAATTAATTATTTAGGTATTTAAATGTTAAATATCTAGCTAATTAAATTATTTCAATATTACATAATTGTTATGCAATATGTATGATTATTATTGGTTACAAGTGGCATGATTTTATTAAGCTTGAAGTGTACAAATTTGATTTGTCAAAATAAAGCTTATTATTTGTTTGATAAAACAATGAAGAAAGTGAAGGAAAATCAAGAAAAGCTTAAGGAAACAAGGAGAATTAAAGGTAATTATTTATATCCTAAGCTTGGAAAGCATGATTCTTGTTCTTGATTTACTAGAATGGTTCTAGGGTTTACTTACTTCTTAGAATTTGGGGCTTTTGGATTTGGTGGATGAATTGGAAGGATTTGAGCATGTGTGAAGTTGATTTGAGTAATATTATTGTAATATTTATTCAATTTGATCATTTGATGATATGTTGCCATTCTAGAGTGCTATGACCTCTCTTGTAAAGCCTATAATTGTTCTTGGGTGGTTCATGTGTGGTGACTTTGATTGGTGTTTTGATTAATTGGATTAATCTTGAAAACGTTGGATTAAAACATGAAAAATTGATAATTTTTGTTGCAAAATCAGATCTGGAAAATTGGGTTTTTTGCGATGAAAAATGATGTCATTTGAATGTATTGGATGTGATTTGGGTGTTGGAACAATTTCCAGAAATTGTTTCGAAGTTGAAATAAGCAAAAACGGTGAAAAATGGCGTTACAGGGTGACTTTTGAGCCAATCAGGTGACGGCTGCCTAAACAGTTAATTTGTCACTGTTCGGGCAGCCAATGAACTATCCTAATACTATTGGGCTGACCTGGGTAGCCCTTATATGTATTGGGTGGTTGGTTCAGTAAAAAAATGTGTTTTATGCCATTTTGTGGAAAACCGTTTTCGTAAAGTTTCGCGACGTTTCATATATATTTATGTCGCTATTTGATATCGAATAAATGTGTTTAGGTGAAATATGAATGAATTATTCTTATTGGATATTGAATAATTCATTCGGTAATTTAAAAAGTTTTAAAATTATGATTTCACCCGAACTGCGCTTCTGCTGCGCCCTTCGCCCAAAACCCAAACAATTTCCTCTTTGGCATTTTGTTATTTATTTTTTACCTAATTATTCACTTTTATTGTTGTTTTATTATTTTACCTTTATTTTGTTTATTTTTGATCATGTTGAAGATTATACGTATATGCATTGTTATATGTTTTCATGTCTATTTTTTATGTCTGTTTATATTGCATTGATGATTATGTATGTTATTATCCCTCGCGGTATATTGGATAGAAATCCAGACGTAATTCCGTAGCCGAATCCGAATAGACGGTAGTGCGGTCTGTACTTGGGATACAACTCCATGTGTCACTCGCAAAATACTCATATATGCGTGATTAACCCCCTCTTTTTTGTTTGCTATTTATTTATTTACGCTTTTCCTGCTTTTGATTGTTTATTATAATTTTCGTTATGGCATCTCATATTTCTTAATTTAATGTGCTTTTGGAACTACGTAATTGTGATTATTATTTTGGTTGGGTATGTTATTACATTTTTATTCACTTTTATGCATGAATTGCATTAAGACTTGGCTATACCATTGTGTGAACCCGTCCATTATACTGGCATAAGTAAATGACCATTCTGAACCCAATGGTTTGAGGTCTTCCCTTGCGAGGGGTGAGTGCGGCCTTAAATCTTTCCCAGTTCACACTGGGTGGCGACTCTTTCATTCTCCGGTTTAGTCCCCAGCGGGATAATCCGTACTCTCTATGGGCTGTGAGCCCAATAGTATCGTGGTCACCGAGCATCATAAGCATAGCGATAAACCCCGCTTCGATCCTACAGGACACGAAATTAGATTTCGTGATGGATAAACCTAAACTTAGAGAGTCCCACAATATGAAGTGTACTCGTTGAGCACTTGAGCAACGTCTTATGAATAATACATATTATTCATAATACTTCACCGGATTAAATGAGTTAATTCGAATCATTTAAACGGTTAAACGAAAACACATGCTTTAGGGGCATTTCGGTCAATTGATAATTATTGTGTATTTTTATTTGATACATAATTTGATTAGATACAAATTAATTAATTGTCAAATGAGACATTGACATATGCCATTAATATATGTATTTGTTATTTAATGTAAATAAAAATACATATATAATAATAATCGCAGTAGTTAATTATTTAGACGTTTGAATGTTAAATATCTAGATAATTAAATTATTTCAATATTACATAAATGATATGCAATATGTTTGATTATTATTGGTTACATGTGGCATGATTTTATTAAGCTTAAAGTTTAAAAATTGAATTTGTTAACTTAAAGCCTATTTTCATAATTTAATTAGATTAATTGACCAAATGACCAAAATACCCCTCATTTAACCCTTAAGTCGGTTTTGACATGATATTTAATGTGGAAAATTTGTTTTCTCCTTTCCTAAGAAGCCATGGCCGAAACTTATGTCCATTAAAACACCCGAAGATTTGTTTGAAGAAACAAGGAAGAAAGTGAAGAAATTCAAGAAAAGGTTTAAGGAAATTACAAGATTTGGAGGTAATCTTCAATAATCTTCAGCATATAAAGTTTATTTCTTGTTCTTGAATATCTAGAATAGTTCTATGGTTTCTTCATTTCTTAGATTTTGGGGCTTTTCGATTTGGAGGATGGATTTGGAGGTTAGATGCATGTGTGAAGTTTGATTGGATGATATTAGTGTAATATTGATTCAATTTAGTCATTTGATGACTTGTTGCGATTCTAGAGTGTTATGACCACTCTTGTAACTCCTATAATTATTCTTTTGTTCTTCATAGGTGGTGGCTTTGGTTAGTGTTAATGTTGATATGATTAATATTGAGAAAATTGGATTTAAAGCATGAAAAATTGATTATTTTTGTTACAAAATCAGATCTGGAAATAATGGATTTATTTTGATGAAAATAATATCATATAAATGTATTGGATGTGTTTTGGGTGTTGGAAAAATTTCTGGAAACTGTTTCGGAGTTGAAATATGCGAAAACGGCGAAAAACGGCGTTACTGGGTGACTTTTGAGCCAACCAGGTGACGGCTACCAAAAGAGTGAATTTGTCACTGTTTGGGCAGCCCATGAACTTCCCTAATACTATTGGGGCTGACCTGGGCAGCCCTCATGTGTATTGTATGGTCGGTTCGGTCAAAAATGTGTTTTATGCCATTTTACGGAAAAACATTTTCTTAAAAGTTTCGCGATGTTTCTTAGTTATTTATGTCGTTATTTGATATCAAATAAATATGTTTAGGTGAAATATGAATATATTATTCGTATTGGATATTGAATAATTTATTTGGTAATTTTAAAAGTTTAAAATTACGATTTTGCCCGAACCGCGAGCTTCCGATGCGCCCGCGCCAAAATCCCAACAAAATTGGGATCATGAAATTAAAGAGTTGAATTAGATTGAAGAGTGTTGGTTTAGTATGTAGTTATATTGAAAATTAAGGAATTGATGAGTAGAAGTTGTAATATGAAGTATGGAATTAATTTCAGGTAATTCGTTTCAAGAATTAAGTGTGTCGCGATGCGCAATACCTTGTGTCACGACGCGAAGACCAGAATTTCCTTAAACCAGTTTTAAGCCATCTCTTTTCCACCCTAGCATGTTAGAGACCACCCTTAAGGTCTCGTATCAGTTCGCATATATATATTACATCTTATTACAAGCATGATATTCGAAGTGACTATATCACGTACTTGAATTGAGGTGTTTAGCCTTGTTCCGAAACGTATCTCAAGATTTATAGTCTAACCAAGTTACCGCTTATAGACCATTGCAGGAATTGTAATTTCCTTCGACGAAGTGGTATAGCACCAGCCAGATTCCAATCTGTGAGTGGACCTCTTTTCTCAAACTGATTTTATTTATCATGTTTTGAATTCATACTTACTTTTTTAGCATATTGGGTGTTAGCCATAAATTTACTACAGATGATTTTCATATAATGATGTTTCAAAAAGATTGGTTTTAATAGCATGAGTTTTAAGATTTTTGGAGGCAATGGGGAAAAACCCACCTCAATATGTAACTTATGGAATTGACGGATAGAAATGTGCACATGTAGAGGATTGGGGGGAAGGGGATACGTAACGCCCCTAGATCCTAGTTCAGGACTAGGGATGACATATGCCCCTAAATCATAGTTTCAGGGTCAGGCAGTAGCATAGATCTGCACTATTGACTCTAGTTCAGGGACATGTAGTGGCATGCTTTGGGGGACGGCGATACGTAACGCCCCAATGTCATGTGTTTGCACTCCTGGCTCTAGTTAGGCGTATAGGGGAACGGCGATACGTAACACCCCCATACGTTAAGTTTTTCAGCAGATATACAGAACTCAGTTTTCAGAAGTAGTTTCATATTCATTTTTCAGAAATAGTTTCCAGAGTAAAGATTTCTATAAAGTAAAGTTTTTATTAAAAACAGTTTTGTAAGAGACTTTCAGAAAAGATTTCCACAAGGTTTTTCAGAAAGAGAATTGTTTTTAAGAAAGGCAAGTTTTCAGAGAGATTCAAATTGATTTCTAAAACATGAATTTCTTAAAGCATTTCAGTTTATATTTTAAAAAATGTCCACTCACTTAGATCATACAAACAGTCTAACCTTTCACTCCAAGTTTTCTTATTTTGCATGTTGTAGACAACAGAACCTGGGCGACGCTGTTCCAGGCTCGCGGCCTAGTTGGGAGTACGAAATAACATGGAGTAGCCACCCGGTGTGAACCGGGACAAAGATTTAAGGCCGCACTCACCCCTCGCAAGGGAAGACCTCAAACCGTTGGGTTCGGAATGGTCCCTTACTTATGTCACTTGTGATGATATAATTTGTGCAATAAACTAACCTAATCTATTCAACATTCATGCTCAAGGGTACTTAGATCTAACATGCTTTCATCCAAATAACTCCACGCAACATAACACAACGAGCATATTGAACCATTAAATCAACATGTAAAAATCATTATCCTAACACATCATAAACTAATAATATGCATAAGGAACAACCTAAATATGCTTTAACAAATAAATAACAAGCTAAATTAAACCATGTTTTAATAACAAATAAATAACCTACGAACTACAACATGCTCAAACACAAGTTTGGATGAGACGAAATATGTGTATCTTAAGTGGTACGTGGCGTTGTATCCCGAGTGCAGACCGTACTACCGTCCATTTGGAATCGGCTACGGAATTACGTCCGGGTTTCCATCCGATATACCACAAAAGGGAACACATATCCCGCTCATCCAACAATCACATCATGCCTCAAACAACTCTCATGCAATAATATTTTTAAATACACAAAATAAATAAAAGATGATAAGTAACAAAGTGCCCTCAGGTCTAACCTCTTTTGTCGTCTCACGAAAGGGCGTTACACGTCCGTCGGAAGGGTAGATGATCCGCAACTTTTCCGATTATCTAACTCAACGTTTTTCCTTGCTATTTTGCTGTTCGGGCTGCTGTTTTTATTCCGTTTCGCTGCTGTTTTACTGCTGTTTTTCAGGCCACTGTTTTGGTTGTTTGGGGGACTGTTTTGGGCGAATTAAGGGCTAAAGGGCTGCTGTTTTTGAGGTTTTTTAGGGGGAACTTTATGCAGTTTTTTGGTACAGTTTTAGGGTATTTTAGGGGCTGTTTTAGGGGTATTAGCTGTTGTTTTGGTGGTGGGAAAAGGTGCAGTTTCAGTGGCTGTTGGGTGGACTGCGTGGATATTTGTTAGCTAGTGGGCGTTGATGCAGATTTATGCGTGAAGGATGGGCGTAAGGGATCTTGGCTTGTGGGCTGAGGGGAACATGTGCGTGAGGTCTGTAGGGTATTTTGTGCGTGCAGGTCAGTGGGCGTGGGTGCAAAGTGTTGATTGTGGCGTGAGTGGGTGCAAGGGGCTGGTCGGTGATGGGCTCTTATGTGTGCAGGCTATTGAATGCGTTGGCTAGTGGCTTTTTCTTTGTTTATTTGTTGCTCACGGCTAGGGTTTATTTCTTTTGTTTTGTGATTGATTTTTTTTGTGTGAATCTGCCAGCTAGCCAGCCAGGGTTTGGTAAGGGGGTGAATGGTTCTTTTTATAGGCAAAGGGATGGGTTTTACCTTTTTGGGTAGGAAATGGAGATTGTGTAATAATTGGGGATATCTTTTAATTTAGTATGTGATAAGGAATCTTTTAATTTGGGGAAGTGATTTATGTATTTTAGGAAAGGGATTTAATTTAATTTAGGAAGGTGATTTAATTAAATTAGGAATGTGCTTTATTTAAATTAAGAATTTAATTTAATTAGAATTTAATTTAATTAATTTCAAGTTTAATTTAATTGGTGAATGTGATTTAATTTATTTTAATTTAAGTTTAATTTAATTGGTTTTAATTTAATTTGTGACATGTATTTTAAATGTTTTAATTATTTAATTTGTGAGATGTGTTTTAATGGGTTTGGTGTGTTTTAAAACAGAGGTCCAACAAGTAAACCCGAAGCGAAACAAGCGAGTTAACTCTGACAAAATGCTAATTTCCAACTTTACCCTTCCAACGTCCGTTTCCCGCGGATTTCACAACTAAAGAGGTAGTGTCTCCATACGAGACTCATCATCGGGCTGATATGCAAAAATGCAATGCCTACAGTCGCCCCCACTTTGATGGGACTTGTGCAGTGTGTGCCAATGACAATCCTATCAAAGTACGTGCAATGCATTTTTACTTACCTGGCTCGCCAGCTGTCACCTGGTCTGCCTGCTGTGCTGAGTTGATAATGCTAAACCCCGTACCTAGGGCGTCGCGGTTGCGTCTCCGTACCTAGAGTGCCGTAGTGATGATGTTCGTTGTCTGGATGTTAACCCCGTACCTAGGGTGTCGCAGTGACGTCTCCATACCTAGAGAGCCACAAATGTCTGAATAGTCCACATGCCGTACCTGGCGTGCTAACCTCATACATAGGGCGTCGCTGTGGTCTGAATGCTAACCCCGTACCTAGGGTGTCGCAGTGACGTCTCCATACCTAGAGAGCAACAAATGTCTGAGTGCTAACCCCGTACCTAGGGTGTCGCGGTGACGTCTCCGTACCTAGAGAGCCACAAATTTCTGAATGCTACCCCGTACCTAGGGTGTCGCGGTGACGCCTCCGTATCTAGAGTGCCACAGTGCTTGAATGTTATCCCCGTACCTAGGGTGTCGCTGTGATGCCTCCGTACCTAGAGTGCCATAGTTGTCTGAATGTTAACCCCGTACCTAGGGTGTCGCGGTGATATCTCCATACCCGGAGTGCCGTACCTGGCCGATCTGATATCTCCATACCCGGAGTGCCGTACCTGGCTGATCTGATATCTCCATACCTTGAGTGCCGTACCTGGCACACTGATATCTCCATACCCGGAATGCCGTACCTGGCAAACTGATATCTCCATACCGGAGTGCCGTACCTGGCTAACTGATATCTCCGTACCCGGAGTGTCGTACCTTGCAAACTGATATCTCCATACCTGGAGTGCCGTACCTGGAAAACTGATATCTCCGTACCCGGAGTGCCGTACCTGGCAAACTGATATCTCCATACCTGGAGTGCCGTACCTGGCTAACTGATATCTCCATACCTGGAGTGCCGTACCTGGCTGATCTGATATCTCCATACCCGGAGTACCATCCCGGCGTGCTATTCTCGGCGTGCTCATCCTCGAGCTGTCCATTCCCAGACTATATCTCCATTCTCGGAGTGTTGCTGTGATATGGTGTGATGAAGTCCATTCCCGAACTGTTGAGATGAGGCTTTATTTCTCCTGAACTTTATTCCCGAACTGTTGAGATGAGGCTTTATTCCCCCGAGCTTTGTTCCCGAACTGTGTTGAGATGAGGCTTTATTCCTCCTGAGCTTTATTCCCGAACTGCTGACTGTGTAGAGATAGGGCTTTATTCCTTGATTGTTTGGACTATGGGCTTTGTCCCCGAACTGCATTGAGATGAGGCTATATTCCCCTGGGCTTTGTTCCCAAACTGTGTTGACTGTGGGCTTTATTCCCTTAGGCTTTGTTCCCAAACTATATTGAGATGAGGCTTTATTCCTCTGGGCTTTGTTCCCGAACTGTGTTGTGATAGGGCTTTATTCCCATGGTCTTTGTTCCCGAACTGTATTTGAGATGAGGCTTTATTCCTCTGGGCTTTGTTCCCGAACTGTGTTGTGATAGGGCTTTATTCCTCTGGCCTTTGTTCCCGAACTGTATTGAGATGAGGCTTTATTCCTCTGGGCTTTGTTCCCGAACTGTGTTGTGATAGGGCTTTATTCCCCTGGGCTTTGTTCCCGAACTGTGTTGACTGTGGGCTTTATTCCCTTAGGCTTTGTTTCCGAACTGTGTTGATATGAGGCTTTATTCCCCTGGGCTTTATTCCCGAACTGTTGACTGTGTAGAGATAGGGCTTTATTCCCTGATTGTTTGGACTGTGGGCTTTATTCCCGAACTGCATTGAGATGAGGCTATATTCATCTGGGCTTTATTCCCGAACTGTGTTGATATGTGGCTTTATTCCCGAACTACTGACTGTGTAGAGATAGGGCTTTATTCCCTGAACTGTACTGAATGTGGGCTTTATTACCGAGCTGAACTGAATATAGGTTTTCTTCCTGAACTGTGTTGAATATGGGCTTTATTCCCGAACAAAACTGAATATAGGCTTTCTTCCTGAACTGAACTGGATGTAGGCTTTATTCCTGAACTGTACTGAATGTGGGCTTTATTCCCGAGCTGAACTGAATATAGGCTTTCTTCCTGAACTATGTTGAATATGGGCTTTATTCCACTAGGCCTTGTGCCCAAACTGATATGGGCCTCGCCCTCGATCTGATGCTGATGTGGGCCTCACCCCCAGTATGCCATACCCGGTAGAAACTGATACTGAACTAATGTGGTCCTCGTCGCCAGAATGCCATACCCGGCAGAAACTGATGCTGAATTGATGTGGGCCTCGCCCCTAGAGTGCCATACCCGGTAGAAACCGATGCTGAACCAATGTGGGCCTCGCCCTCAGAGTACCATACCCGGCAGAAACCGATGCTGAACCAATGTGGGCCTCACCCCCAGAGTGCCATACCCGGCAGAAACCGATGCTGAACCAATGTGGGCCTCGCCCCTGGGATTCATCCCCTAGATTCATTCCAAATTCTGACGATGTGGGCCTCGCCCCTGGGATTCATCCCCTGGATTCATTCCAAAATTCTGCTGATGTGGGCCTCGGCCTTGGGATTCATTCCCTGGATTCATTCCAAATTCTGAAGACGTGGGCCTCGGCCCTGGGATTCATTCCAAAACTATGCTGATGTGGGCCTCGGCCCTATGATTCTTTCCTAAAAATGAAACTGATTTGGGCCTCAACCCTGGGACTCATCCCCAAAAATGAAACTGATATGGGCCTCAACCCTGAAACTCATCCCCAAAAACTACTACTCATATGTTTCTGATTCTGGTTGGCTTGCCTTTTCCTCTTTCTCTTTTTCTTCTTTGAAACCTGTGAATACAAAACAAAACAAACACAAAGAAAGAATGCAAAATGTGTTACGTGTAGGCATGCATGCATGAATGAATTTCCTATTCCGCTGGGTTAGGTTTTTCCGCCAGTTCTCCAGCTGATTGCTCGGCCTTCTCTCTAGTCTCATGACTCAATATCTTGTTACGTCCTTGATTTGCGATGTGGTAGACTGGTCGCCCCCAGTCTTTGATTTAGCTTTCTGTTTTCCGCTGCTTACATTAGGTCAAGGTGAACCATATGGTGGGGCCTTCCATATCATCATACTATATTACATGCTACGAAATAGTCCCAATGGTTATACATATCATTATCCTCAAAGAATGCTCAATAATGAAACCAGAGAACCTTCAAAACACCCAATGCAACTCAAATCCAAGTCTTTGAACAAATGATCTATGCCAGACTCAAAGTGTGTGTGTGCAAAGGTTCCTGGCTTGTGGGCTGAGGGGAACAGGTGCGTGAGGTCTGTAGGGTATTTTGTGCGTGCAGGTCAGTGGGCGTGGGTGCAAAGTGTTGATTGTGGCGTGAGTGGGTGCAAGGGGCTGGTCGGTGATGGGCTCTTATGCGTGCAGGCTATTGAATGCGTTGGCTAGTGGCTTTTTCTTTGTTTATTTGTTGCTCACGGCTAGGGTTTATTTCTTTTGTTTTGTGATTGATTTTTTTGTGTGAATCTGCCAGCCAGCCAGCCAGGGTTTGGTAAGGGGGTGAATGGTTCTTTTTATAGGCTAATGGATGGGTTTTACCTTGTTTGGGTAGGAAATGGAGATTGTGTAATAATTGGGGATATCTTTTAATTTAGTATGTGATAAGGAAATCTTTTAATTTGGGGAAGTGATTTATGTATTTTAGGAAAGGGATTTAATTTAATTTAGGAAGGTGATTTAATTAAATTAGGAATGTGCTTTATTTAAATTAAGAATTTAATTTAATTAGAATTTAATTTAATTTAATTTCAAGTTTAATTTAATTGGTGAATGTGATTTAATTTATTTTAATTTAAGTTTAATTTAATTGGTTTTAATTTAATTTGTGACATGTTTTTAAATGTTTTAATTATTTAATTGTGAGATGTGTTTTAATGGGCTTGGTGTGTTTTAAAACAGAGGTCCAACAAGTAAACCCGAAGCGAAACAAGCGAGTTAACTCTGACAAAATGCTAATTTCCAACTTTACCCTTCCAACGTCCGTTTCCCGAGGCTTTCACAACTAAAGAGGTAGTGTCTTCATACGAGACTCATCATCGGGCTGATATGCAAAAATGCAATGCCTACACATGTATTCTTGAAGGACGAGCTCGGGAGGACGGATAATGATGCAGTCACTAGGGTATGGAGTCCACCAGTTCAAGTCAGAGAGAGTGAGAATCCAGTCAGAGTCAAATAGAAGTTATGTGTTAGTTTTGGTTATGTGATAGTCATTATAAAAGTATGTGTTATTGAGTATACAATTATTAATGTTGAGTTTGCATGTTATGTTATTAAGCTTGGGCTATGGTCTCATTTATAAGATATTTAAATTGAGAAAAGAGTATTAGTATTTGTTCATGGTTAGAGAGTCAGAGGCTCTTGGGAATAGTACGACATATTCCCTGCCGGTAGCATTTCCCGGATTGGGGATGTTACGAAGATAGTATCAGATCATGGTCTAGGGAGTTAATGACTGCTGTAGACAGAGTACTGGGGTCTAGTATACACAGTATGTCCAGGATACCCGTATACGAGGCACTACCACTCCAATATCTAATCCTCGAGTACATCCTCAATATCTATAGATAGGTTGGTAAGCTTTCCCAGACTATTCGAATAGTATTCCTTACGAGAACAACTATACTCTAGATCCAAGTTGAGAATTCCCCTGTAGTTATCATGGCTTATCACCAGAAGTTCAGAACAAGCTATGAAACTAAATAGTAAAGATATAAGAAAAGTTACCCAAGGGAGTGAGAAAGAAAAGCTATAAGAAAGCAAAGAAAGATGTATAGATGTGTAAACAATAAGAGATAAAGAAAAGTAAAGAGACATAATAAGACAATGAAGTTCTAAGAATACCCACCTTACATAAGAAATAAAATCTACCAGGACACAGAGTACTAGAATAAGGACAACGATAACTATCGAAATATAAAGGTTTGCCTCATCATTTCCTAGCTTAAGATAAAGGCAACCGTAAGAAGCCCGACAGGAGTTCATCTTAAGAAATGGAAGACCTTGGAAGGTAGATCCCCTATAAAAGGATTAAGGAAGTTTTTGAGGATATAAAGAAGAGAACCCAGTATAACCCAAAGATCTAGGCAAGTCAGCACAAGGCTTGCAGTACTAGTAGAAGTCAACATAATAGACCAAACTTAGTAGAACCTACAGAATAGCCCAAAGCCAGTAGAAAATTATGGAAGCATAAACGAATAATACCCGTGAGATTGGAGATATTTAGAAGTGAAAAAAGTATCAGTATAGACAGTAGCACAAAGTTCCATAGCTACGACTTATAGCAAGAGCAGAGAGCAGGAATTTAGGAAGTAGGCAGAAGGACGAACCATCACTAGCCTCAATAGCATGACGTAGAGCCAAGAATTTGGGATCTGAAAACAGAAAGAAGGAAACAGAAGTGTCAAGAGGATTCAAGACGTATAGTTGTTGGGGTTGGTGCTCAGAGCACCAATTCCCCGTTGTATTTCCTTGTAAATACTATTGTAAACATTTTATTATGAATAAAATGAGCAGTTTATATAATATAATATATATCTTCTTATATGGTAAAGATGTAATAGACCATATAATGATTAGTCATGATGCAGTTGCAAAAGTGTCGCAACTGACATTGAGTTGTATCATGACGCTGTCATTCTTAGATAGTTCATGGTCAAGGTTTACACTACTTGGTCAGTAAAGTAAACCAGTTGAGACCGGTACATATCGTATACTGGAATATATGATTCAAATGGTTTCTCAATGATCCATGAGTCTTGGAGACTCGTATAGACGTGTAGGTGTTTATAGCGGATAAACACTGAACGACTCACCGAAGATTCTTAATGGATGGTACACCAACGTCAATAAGAATCTTCTCGGGTTGAGTAGAATTTGTGATTCTTCGACTTGAGATACCACTATGGGCACATGAGACATCTTCCACACTTAGAAGGCAGTCACGTCACCGATCTATTTAGATCAGACCTCCGTCTGTTCGTTGGGTGTGGATAGATCCTCAGGCTGTCATGTGTGTGTCGAGATAGGATCTGTCAGTTCTGTGTACAGAGCATAGGTAGTCCATATATGATTAGTAATTAGATAAAAACCATTGGCCTGTGGTACACTTTAGAAGTCAGTTATAAGTGTTCTTTTATAGATTGCTAATAGAGACGTCGATGAGATTGTCCCTATAGAGATTTGACGTTTACATCTATATATCTGGGATATATTCGGATACCTGCGATGGAGGAATTATACATATGCCATGACCTCGACCTGTGTGATTCAGCGAGTTTATCCGTGGTCGTCATAATTTACAGGTGGGTAAATTATGGACACGAAATTGGATTTCGTTATGGATATCCCTGAATCTATAGAGTCTCACTAGTGAAATATACTCGTAGAGCACTAGGGCAACTTTTATGAATAATACTTATTATTTATAAGTCGTTTAAAGGTTAAATGAAAAATACATGCGAATGGACCTAATAGTTAATTTTTGTCTATCATTAAATACACATTAATTAAATGTCAAACTGTGATATTTGACATATATCATAAATATATATGTATTTGGATATTTAAAGTAAATATAATACATATATTTAAAATATTTATATTTAAATAATTATTTAATTATTAAATAATTAAATTAATTAAAAATATAAATATATTTAGTTTTGATATTTATTGGAAATTCCTTGAGTTGCTTTTGTTGACTTATTGAAATTCATTAAAGGTGTAATGATTCAAAATGCAAGTTGATAAAGCAAATTAATGAAAAAAAAAATTAAAATATATAGATATTTTCTATATACCAAATTCGGCCAAGGGCATTTTGGTGGAGGTATATATTATTTTGTTTCATTTCATTAGGTTAAGTGTTCATAAGTTACAAAATAAAACACAAAGGAGTTGAGAGAAAAAGTTTGAAGGCAAAGAAGAAAAGCTTGGAAATCTTTGAGTTTTGTAAGTTTTTCTTTAAATCTTCAACATAGAAAATATTTCTAACATTCTTAGCTACAACATGTGCTGCTAGGATGTTGTCTCTACACTTATAGTTTGTGTTTTAGTTGGTTGTGAACTTGTTTGAAAGATGTATGCATGTATGGTTATAAAGTAAGCTTGAAATGGTTTCAATGGCTTACTTTTGATTATTTGATAATCATGTTGCCATTCTAGAGTTGTTAAACCACTCATTGATGACCTAGAATTGTTCTTGAGTTGTTTCATGATGGTGACACTTGTTTGTTGTGGTTTAGATTAAATTAAAATGATGGATTTAATTGATTTGGTAAGATTTGTCAATTTGAAGAAATTGTAAAATTAGGATTCTTAACCCTTTCCAAATTTGGGGCTTTTCATATATGTGATGTATTATGGTGTGTGTATGATGCATAGTAATTTTTGAGTTGATTGGATTTGATTTTGGCATGTTTTGAACATAAAAGGACCAAATTGCAAAAACTGAAAAATGTGGGGTGGTTTTGGCAATTAGAAAAAAAATTGGGGATTTTGTTGCAATCTGATTTTCATGTGTTGGACAAGTTGGAAATCATTTTAGAAATAATTTAGAATCATCCAAAATTATATTTGACAATTTTGGGACTAAAATGATCAATTTGTAAAGTTGTGGGGCAATTCGATAATTACCAAAAAATTTGATTTCATGTGTAATTTTTCAGAATTTAATAATTGGATAATTAAATAAATAAGTTTATTTAACTGATTCAAGAAAAATTTTGAAATCGGAAACTTTTGATTTTCTGTGATTCAGCTGCGTTACCGGATTTTCGCCATAAAATCCCTACAAAATGGTATCTGAGCAAGTTTGATTCTGGACACCCTAATATGATTATGCCTTTTAAATTCAATTTTTAATTTAATCTTTACTTTATGCATGCATGTGTTTATTTAATTTGATTAAATAAAGTAAAAAACATCTTTTGCGGAAAATCCCTAATTAATAAGGTTTATGTTAATTATGTATTTGATGCATGTTACATGATCAGTCTTGTCAATACGGTTTATGGATATTTTTCTGTGACTACATCTGAGATCTTGCCAAAGATGTGAGGGTGTAGCCGATAGAAATTTATTTATGCCGGATGTATATCTGATACTAGATAAATTCAAGAGAAAGCGGAATTCTGAACGTGTCAAAGCTGTTAGGGTTAGGCAAGTAGCTTGAGTTTATCATTGACAAGTTTAACCTTGGTACGCCTCCTTGTGAACGTGCCAAAGCTGTCACAACGAGAAACGACCAGGACCGGAAACCCATGAGTCACTATTGAGTGATTGACAATGAGTTGTCTACCTGATGAATATACGTATGCGAGAACGTGCTAAAGCTGTGAGCTGAAATATATTCATGGGATCCACCTTTCACTATTTGTATTTAATTTAATTATTAAATCTTTGTATTCTGTTTGGGGATTACAGTATTGCATGATTTAGTGGGAGGGGCATTTTTAGATTAAAAATTCATGATCTAGTTAATGTTTTTGATATTATATGAAACTGCTTTATTTCTGCTAACCGTTTTTCATAATCTATATGATAGATTAGCGATGGCGGCATAATCGACTAATCTGTTTGTGCGTATGTTGGATACGAACAAACTTAAAGGTGATGAGAACTTCGCTGATTGGGATTTGGATTTAAGGATTGTCCTTGATTCCGAGAAGTTGGGATATGTACGTGAGGGTCCGCTGCCCTTTGCTGTGTCTGACGACGCAACACCGGAGTAACACCAAGTTTTCCAAGCTTGGAAAGATGATGATTAAAAAGTTAAATCATACATCTTAAGTTCACTGGCACCGGGACTCAAGAAACAATACTATGGCATGACATATGCGTATAGTATGATGATGTGATTAAGAGAATCGTTCATGAACCAAGAACAAATTATTGTTCATAAAGTTGCGATGGAACTGTTCCATGTGCGACTGGATGAGGGGCAAGTTGTGAGCTCACATGTTCTTCACATGATCAATTTGATCAATCAACTGAGGCAACATAATCTCCATCTGAATGACATTCTCGGTAGGAGTGTCATTCTTGGTTCGCTCCCAGCTTCATATCGTCAATTCATGATGTATTTCAACATGAATGGGATTATTTGTTCCTACAATGAACTGCATATGATGCTGATCACGACGGAAGAGGACCTAAGGAAGGGAGTACCGACTTGCCCTCTGAAACCTACTTCACTTTCTTCTTCTTCCCAGACCTGGTCAAAGGGAAAGAAGATGAAAACGAAGAAGAAGAAAGGTTTTGATTGTCAACCGCAGGGAAAGATAGCAAAGCCCAAGAGGGCTTCTGATGACAAATGTCATCACTGCAGCAAAGTCGGGCACTAGAAAAGGAAAGGTCCTGACTACATTGCCCAGATAAGGAAGGAAAGAGTATCTACATCAGGTATATTTATTTTTCTAGTTATTGATATCTCACTGGCTTGTAAAGCTGTTACATCCAGCTAGATTTTAGATTCTGCTTGTCCTGTTCACATTTGCAATTCTTTGCAGGTGCTGAAGGAAAGTAAGAAATTAAAGCCTGGAGAGATGCAATCGCGCTTTGGGAGTGGAGACTCTCTGGATGCAATTGTAGTGGAAGTATGCGAGATCTCTTTGCAGAATGGGAACCTTTTGTTATATGATTGCTATGTTGTACCAGGATGTGTAGCAAATATTATATCTCTTTTGTATTAGATACAGAAGGTTATCGTATTAATATTAAGAAATATTCTTTGTATTTATATGATAAACGTAATATTCAGATCTTTTGTTGTCCAAATGAGCATGGTCATTACACATTGCATACTTCTAAAGATATTTTGAATACTGTGATTAATAAACGTAGTTTACCTGTTGTTAATAATACTGAACTTTGGCATATGAGGCTAGGTCATATAGGCATTAAACGCCTTACCCAATTGGTTAGGAATGGTTTGATACCAGATCTCACTATTTAACCCTATCCAACTTGTGAATCGTGTATCCAGGGTAAGATAACCAAAGCCCTATTTTCTGGTGTTGGACATCGCGCCACTAACTTATTGGAACTCGTACATTCTGATGTATGTGGCCCAATAAGTCAGACTGCTTATAATGGTTATTCGTACTTTGTTAACTTTACCGATGATCTGTCACGGTACAGTTATGTCTATTTGATGCGATATAAATCAGAGACCTTTGAAAAGTTCAAAGAGTTCCGTAATGAAGTAGAAAAACAAGCTGGTCAATATCATAAATGCCTTTGATCTGATCGAGGTGGCAAATATATGAGCAGTGAGTTTATGGATTATATGAAGGAGAATGGGATTCTCGCTCAATATACTCCTCCAGGTACTCCACATCACAATGGAGTGTCTGGGAGGAGAAATCAGACTTTATTGGATATAGTTCGATCTATGTTGAGTTTTACAGATTTGCCCTATTACTTATTGGGCTACTCTCTTTTAATAGCTGCACATCTTTTGAATCAGATTCCTTCAAAAGATGTTCCTACGACTCCATATGAGATATTGACCGGTAGGAGACCAAATCTTAATTATATTAATGTTTGTGGTTATCCTGCCTATGTCAGGATGACTAAGTAAGATAATATTTCGCCTCGAGCATATTTTGAATTAGATTTCTTCAAATACGAAGGGATATCAGTTCTATGATACCGAGCATCGAAATGTGTTCGTAGCTCGCTTCGCAAAATTTCTAGAAGTAGAATTTTTGTCAGAAGGTGGTAATCATAGACAGTTTGAACTTGATGAAGTCCAACCTGAAAACAACGAACCAATGGAGGAACCTGAAGTTCAAGTAGATGATGAACCTTCAACACACACACTCCGTAGGTCACAAAGGGTATCTAGACCTCCTGAACTCTTGTATTTGATACAAGAAAAGAGTCTCGATGTTCTCTTAGTTGAAGAGACTGATCCTTTTACCTATAGAGAATCGATGTTGGACATCGACTCCGTGAAATGGCAAAGTGCCATGAAATCCGAGTTAGACTAAATGCATGAGAATCAAGTTTGGGACTTGGTTCTGCTTCCCGAAGGAATTGTTCCTATCGGTTATAAATGGGTTTACAAGAGGAAGCGCGGGCCTGATGGAAATGTTGAAACCTATAAGGCCCGACTGGTAGCAAAAGATTACATGCAGTGACCTAACGTCGACTACGATGAAACGTTTTCACCAGTAGCAATGCTTAAGTCTATTAGGACTTTGCTTTCTATAGCTGTGTATCATGAATACGAGATTGGAAAATGGATGTCAAAACGGCTTTTCTAAATGGATTTCTTGATGAAGAAATCTATATGGAACAGCCAGAAGGTTTTGCGTCTAGCGAGAACTCGTGTATGGTGTGTAAGCTTAAGAAGTCAATTTATAGACTTAAACAAGCTTCACGAAGTTGGAATCTTCGATTCTACGAGATTATTAGATCGTCTGGTTCTCTCAAGAATTCAGAAGAATCATGTGTGTATCAGAAGGCTAGTGGGAGTATGGTTTTATTTTTAGTCCTCTATGATGAAGACATCCTAATCATTGGGAATGATATAGGGATGTTACAAGGCAACAAAGCTTACCTATGTAAGAATTTTCCATGAAGGACCTGGGAGAAGCTTCATATGTTTTAGGCATAAAACTCTATAGAGATAGAGAAATGAAGCTGATTGGGTTATCCCAATCAATGTACATAGATAAGATCTTGGAACGATACAATTTTGGTAACTGTAAGATAGTAAATATACCGTTCAAACATGGGATTCATCTTTCGAAGAAGATGAGTCCACAAACAGAAGATGAGAAGGTTAGAATGTCTAACCAACCTTATGCTTCGTGTTTGGGTAGCATAATGTATGCCATGTTATGTACTAGGCCTGATATCAGTTTCGCTGTTAGCCTAACCAGTAGATATCAGTCCAATCCAATAAATGACCATTGGATGGCCATTAAACATATCCTGAAGTATCTTAAAGGTACTAAGGATAAGTTGATTATTTATGGAAGAAGTGAACTGCAAGTTAACGGGTATACAGATTCCGACTTCCAATCGGATCCTGATGATAGAAAATCTACATCTGGATTCGTCTTTACCCTTAATGGAGGTGCAGTTTGCTGGAAGAGTTCTAAACATGGGTCAACAACAGATTCCACCACAGAGGCGGAATACATTGCAGCTTCTGAAGCTGCAAATGAAGATGTATGGATTAGGAACTTTATCACATAATTGGGAGTAGTCCCAAGTATCGAGAATGTGATTCCGTTATACTGTGATAATACTGGAGACAATGCACAAGCAAATGAACCGAGGGCGCATAAGAAGTCGAAACATGTGGAACGCAAGTACCACATCATTCGAGAGATTATTTCTTAAGGGGATATTGTGGTATGCAACGTACCGAGTGAAGATAATATAGCAGACCCGCTTATAAAGGCCATACCTCCAAAGTTATTTGATAAACATGTGGAGTCGATGGGTATTAGATATAATCGATATTGGTACTAGAGAAAGTGGGAGATTTTCTTGGGGTTGGTGCTCAGAGCGCCAATTCCCCATTGTATTTCCTTGTAAATACTATTGTAAACATTTTATTATAAATAAAATGAGCAGTTTCTATAATATAATATATATCTTCTTATATGGTAAAGACGTAATAGATCATAGAATGATTAGTCATGATGCAGTTGCAAAAGCGTCGCAACCAACATTGAGTTGTATCATGACGCTATCATTCCTAGATAGTTCCTGGTCAAGGTTTACACTACTTGGTCAGTAAAGTAAACACATTGAGACCGGTACATGTCGTATACTGGAATATATGATTCCAATGGTTTCTCAATGAACCATGAGTCTTGGAGACTCGTATAGACGTGTAGGTGTTTATAGTGGATAAACACTGAATGACTCACCGAAGATTCGTAATGGATGGTACACCAACGTCGATAAGAATCTTCTCGGGTTGAGTAGCATTTGTGATTCTTAAACTTGAGATATCACTATGGGCACATGAGACATCTTCCACACTTAGATGGTAGTCACATCACCGATCTATTTAGATCAGACCTCCGCCTGTTCGTTGGGTGTGGATAGATCCTCAGGGTGTCATGTGTGTGTTGAGATAGGATCCGTCAGTTCTGTGTACAGAACATAGGTAGTCCATATATGATTAGCAATCAAATAAAAACCATGGGAACGTGGTACACTTTAGAAGTCAATTCTAAGTGTTCTTTTAGAGATTGCTAATATAGACGTCGATGAGATTGTCCCTATAGAGATTTGACATTTACATCTATATCTCTGGGATATATTGGATACCTGTGACGGAGGAATTATACATATGCCATGACCTCGACCTGTGTGATTCAGCGAGTTTATCTGTGGTCGTCATAATTTAAGGGTGGGTAAATTATGGACACGAAATTGGATTTCGTGACAGATATGCTTGAATCTAGAGATTCTCACTAGTGAAATATACTCGTAGAGCATTAGGGAAACTTTTATGAATAACACTTATTATTTATAAGTCGTTTAAAGGTTAAACGAAAAATACATGCGAATGGACTTAATAGTCATTTCCTAATTTTTGTTTATTTGTATTTAATGATAGATTTTATTAAATACACATTAATTAAATGTCAAATTATGATAATTGACATATATCATAAATATATATGTATTTGGATATTTAAAGTAAATATAATACATATATTTAAAATATTTGTATTTAAATAATTATTTAATTATTAAATAATTAAATTAATTAAAAATATATATATCTTTAGTTTTGATATTTATTGGAAATGCCTTGAGTTGCTTTTGTTGACTTATTGAAATTCATTAAAGGTGTAATGATTCAAAATGCAAGTTGATAAAGCAAATTAATGAAACAAAAATTAAAATATCTAGATATTTTCTATATACCAAATTCGGCCAAGGGCATTTTGGTGGAGGTATATATTTTTTTGTTTCATTTCATTAGGTTAAGTGTTCATAAGTTACAAAACAAAACACAAAAGAGTTGAGATAACACGTTTGAAGGCAAAGAAGAAAAGCTTGGAAACCTTTGAGTTTTGTAAGTTTTTCTTTAAATCTTCCAACATAGAAAATGTTTCTAACATGCTTAGCTACAACAGGTGTTGCTAGGATATTGTCTCTACACTTATAGTTTATGTTTTAGTTGGTTGTGAACTTGTTTGAAAGATGTATGCATGTATGGTTAAAAAGTAAGCTTGAAATGGTTTCAATGGCTTACTTTTGATTATTTGATAATCATGTTGCCATTCTAGAGTTGCTAATGTAAGGTCTCTAAGAACAATCCAAGATCATTTTAAGCAAAATTGATGTGTGAATACACAAAGAAGTAGCGGAAATACTTACATTGAATGGATTGGATGTAGGTGTAGAGTTCAAAAATTCCACTTTGAGAAGTTGTTCAAAGCTCCTCTATTTGATGTATGTTGAAGCTCCAAGCTTGAAGTTTGAGATTCCAAACTCTAGGGAATGTTTCCCTATCACCTTTGTATAATGTAATGTGTGCTAGCACTTGGAAAAATTTGTAACAAATTGCTTCCTTTGCCTTTGTAATTCTCGGCCAAGCAAAGAAAGAGAAGGGAAATTTTCACTTTCACCGTGAAAGAGAGAGAGAGAAGAAGAGTGAATGAATTTTTGATTTGATTTCAAAAATCTCATTACCAAATACCAAAAGTTGGTATATGTCACTTTACACTTCAAATAAAATAATAGAAGTGTAATTTACAAGTTTTCAACTACCAACAACTTCCATCAAGCTAAAGTGACAAAGTTGACTAGTGATGTGACTTGTGATGTGACTTGTGGGCCCCACTTTTATTCAAAATCCGAGCGGGCCCGCAAACACATTTCGGGCTCGGGTTCGTTAATTCCAAATTAACGAATTTTCCGTTGCGACGTAATTAAATCAAATTTAATTAAATAATTATGCCTAGCAAAATTACTATTAAAGTCGTTCGCGAATTCATTCTAAAATAATTCGTTCTCCCGAATTAAAATCTAATTTTAATTCCTTTAATATATCGAATATATTATTTTATCGATTAATTCTAAATTAATCGTTCTCTCTCTATTGATTGAATTTTATCCCAGATAAAATCTTTCCACAATTAATCCTAGATTAATTTTCTCTC
This sequence comes from Zanthoxylum bungeanum, assembly GCA_019454045.1. Classification (NCBI taxonomy): domain Eukaryota; kingdom Viridiplantae; phylum Streptophyta; class Magnoliopsida; order Sapindales; family Rutaceae; genus Zanthoxylum; species Zanthoxylum bungeanum. The sequence continues at coordinate 12,520 of SKCR01021740.1, read as the reverse complement.
TCTTATAATTAATCTCAGATTAATTATGTTCGAGTCATACGTCATCAGTGAATCTTCGGGAAGCGACCCATGAGATCTCTGGATATGTTGGCAGTAAATCTGGTCGTCGGACTATCCGAACACGTGCGTACCCCGTACCACGTTTTTACCGATTTACAAGACATGGTTGGCTTCTAGCAAAGCACCGTGCCTACCCAATTCTCCAGAAATATTCTTTAAGGAATATATAATCTTTGTCAGGCTAGTATACGTAGTATTGCGTATTGAGGTCCAGTATCGGATGTCACATGCTAAGTCTGGGGCTGGAATAGTGTATGCCCCGTACGAAGCATATATCGGATCACAAACAACTAGTCTCTTTAATCGGATAATCATGACCTTGTCATATTATCCCGATAGTTGCAACATATTAGAGAACCAGTTTTGTGTCCCTGCGTGATCGTCATCTCCATATGACTGAAGTGATAATTTCGTCTTGACATCCCATCCAATACACAATGATTCTCAATAAACCCAGAAGAGGCGTACAAATAACATGTTAAAGTCCTGGACGACCAAAACCAAAGCGTATTGATTGTCGGAAGTACTAGCGATGCAAGTCTCAGGTTAAGACCAAATACACCTACCCTGAATCGGATTCCCATAGACACATAGTCATACTACCAATGGGATTCTGAGGGGTCTATCCAGAGCGAAGCTGTTCTCGTACCATCGGCAAACACAACATCCTATCACACTTGCATAAGCATCCAATACTTAAATATATGAGAACTATGTTGTTACACTTCCATAACACGCACAAGTGCAATACTAGTCTATTCCGCATTATCGATGTCCAGTCTGGATAATACTACGACTAGGGATATTTAATGATTAAACCTTCGTGGATTGATATTGTCTCATATCTTATAATCCAGAACTAATAATAAGGACTTTTATCATTTATATATATTCAAGTAATCTAAATACAAAATGATAAAATAGCAATTTCCATTGTCACATAGTTAATTTGTACAAAAACCACAATTTCTTTTACAAATAGTGACGATATGGGTCATAATTGTCCAATAATCTCCCACTTGGCCTATAACCAGTCACTCAAGTATCTAACACTTGAACTATGTACATGTCTGTAGGACACAAAAATCGGCGACGCTGTTCCAGGCTCGCGGCCCAGTAGGGAGTATGGAATAGCCCGCGAGGGAACTAAACCGGAGAAATAACATGGAGTCGCCACTCGGTGTGAACCAGGAAAACGATTTAAGGCCGCACTCACCCTTCGCAAGGGAAGACCTCAAACCGTTGGGTTTGGAATGGTCCCTTACTTATGCCACTTATAATGAAAAGATTTGTGCAATAACTTAACCGAGTCTACGCAACATATTCAAGAATAACCTATACCTAATTTGCATTCAAGAGAATAAATCATATGTCTAAGTTTGCATGCTTTAAAAATAATCATCATAACGTCAAGCATACGATATCCACAGTAATATCATGAGCATGTTGAATTATCAAACATGAAAAATAATAACAACTTAAACATAACGTAAATTAAACTCCTATTGCTAAAGTAAATAACTAAATCATGCACAAAGAAATAACGTACTAATGGCTAAATCATGCTTAAGAAATAAATAACATACTAGACTAAATCATGCTCGAACACAAGGTTGGATGAAACGAAATACGTGTGTCTCTCAAGTGGTACGTGGCATTGTATCCTGAGTGTAAACTGTAATACCGTCCATTCGGATTCGGCTACAGAATTTACGTCCGGATTTCCATCCGATATACCGCAAGAGAGAACACATATTACGTTCATATGGAAATCACATCATGCACCAATCCACAATACTCATGCGAAATAAAGTAATAAAACACTAAAAGTAAAGGATAATAATAAAAGGGCTGCCCTCAGGTCTAACCTCTTTAGTCATCTATCGGAAGTGCGGTACGTGGTCGTCGGAAGGGTTGATACTCCGCAACTCCTCCGTTCACTGGTTCTGTTTCCTTCGCTATTTTACTGTTGGGGCTGCTATTTTTTACTCCATTTTGCGGTGTTTCTGATCGCAGTATTGGCTCACTATTTTGCGGTGTGGACGTTTTGGCTACAGTTTGCGAGTTTTACGGGGTAGTTTTTGGTGCTTTGCGGTAAAATCTGGACTGTTTTCAGGGCAGTTTTGGTCTCTTTTTTTTGGGGGTATTTTTGGGTAAAGGGCTTTTTGGGCTTGGGCTTGTTTGGGGGGGTGTTTTAGTTGGGGTAGATGTTGTGGGGGGTGTTGGGTTGTGAATTGCGCTGAGGGTGAATGGGGTTGTTTTTGATGAGTGGTGAGGGGTGTTTTGGTGTTGTGTTTAGTTGAAGTGAGGCTGTTAGTGAGTGGAGGAGATTTGGTGGTGTGGGATACGAAGTTAGGGTGCTAATGGAGGGGCTTTGTGGGTTGTGATTAGGACGTGAATGTTTTTGTGTGAGTGTGGAATGTGCTGGTTGTTATTTTATGAAGTTGAGGGCTGCTTGGGATGTGTAAGGGTATGATGGCAGTGGCGTGAATGGGCAATTGTTACGTGATTGGACTGTGATTCATGAGTGGCTAAGTGGGTGTGAGTGGGATGATGCGTGAAGGCAGGCTGATGAAGGCTATTACGTGAGTGGCTTGTGGTGTGAAGGAGGACAATATTTCGTGAGGCAGTGAGTGGAGTTGGGACAGTACATGAGTGGCTTGTGGTGTGAAGGTGAGGGCAGATTTGGAGTGGGGCTTTAGGTGTGCAGTGAAGGGCAGAATTCCTTGTGATTTGCGTGAATGTGCTAGGGTTTGAAAGGTGTGGTGAAGGCTTCTTTTTATAGGAAAAGGGATAGGAGCTATCCTTATTTGAATATGAAAGAATATATTAATGATGGGGACTATCTCCTAATTAGTGTCTCACAAGGAAAGAATCTCATTTTAATTTTATTGGGATGTGATTGGTTTTGATTAGGAAGGGATCCATGTGATTTCTTTAATTTAGGAAGGGGATTTGGCTTGATTTATGCATGTGTTTAATGTGTGTTTTGGTTAATTTGGAAGGTGATGGGCGTGATTAGGTATTGGACGTGTGGGTTAGGTTTTTTTAATGGGCTTGGGTGTTTGGGCTTGGTGTGTTGTTTGGTGATGTGTGGGCTTGGTGTGTGACTTGCGGGGGGTTTGGGCTAAGGAGATGTTTTAAAACAGAGTTCCAACAAGCGAACCCGAAGCTTAAACAGAGTTCCAACGTCCGTTTCTCGCGAATTCCACAATTAAAGAGGTAGCGTCTCCATGTGAGACTCATCATCGGGACTTATATGCAAAAATGCAGTGCCTAGAATGTCGCTCAAACTTTTGCTGAGGAATAGCTTTCGTCAGCGGATCTGCAATGTTGTCCTCTGAAGCGACCTTCTCGATCTTCGCATCGCCACGATGTATGATCTCACGAATCAGATGGAAACGTCGAAGAACATGCTTGGATCGTTGATGAGACCGCGGTTCCTTAGCCTGCGCTATAGCTCCGTTATTGTCACAATACAATAGAATAGGCTCAGCTGCTAACGGAACTACTCCTAATCCAATTAGGAATTTACGGATCCAAACTGCCTATTTTACTACTTCAGCTGCAGCAATATATTTCGCTTCTGTTGTTTAATCGGCAACAGTCTCTTGCTTGGAAGATTTCCAGCTTACTGCTCCGTTGTTCAAACAAAATATGTACCCGGATTGCGACTTACAGTCGTCTTTATCGGTTTGGAAACTTGCATCGGTAAACCCAGTTACCTTAAGTTCTCCATCTCCATAGATTAAGAAAGCATCCTTACTTCGTCTAAGATACTTAAGGATATTCTTAACCGCCATCCAGTGACCATCACCTGGGTCGGCCTGATTGCGACTACACATGCTCAAATCATACGAGACATCAGGTCGCGTACATATCATGGCATACATTATCGATCTGACTGCAGAAGCGAATGGGATCCGACTCATGTTATCCCTCTGATCTTAAGTTTTAGGACATATGTCCTTAGATAGAGTGAGGCCATGTGACACTGGCAAAAGTCCCCACTTAGACTGTTCCATGTTGAATCTCTTCAACATTTTGTCAATATATGTGCTCTGGGAGAGTCCAAGTAGCTTTCTAGATCTATCCCGGTAGATCTTTATTCCCAGAATAAAGGTTGTTTCTCTCAAATCTTTCATGGAGAATTTTAATGAAAGCCAAGCTTTCACCGATTGTAGCATGGGAATGTCATTGCCAATAAGCAATACATCATCAATGTAAAGGACAATGAATGTCAGTGTGCTCCCATTAACCTTCTTATATACACAAGGATCATCCTCGTTTTGAATGAAATCATATTCTTTTATGATCTCTTCAAAACGTTGGTTCCAAGAAGCGATGCTTGCTTCAATCCATAAATGGATCGATTTAACTTGCAAACCTTTTCTGCATGTTTTGGTACGACAAAACTGTCAGGCTGTTGCATATAAACATCCTCCAAAAGGTTTCTGTTAAGGAAAGTAGTTTTGACGTCCATCTGCCATATCTCGTAATCGAAATATACAGCAATAGCAAGCATTATCCGAATTGATTTAATCATGGCAACAGGTGAAAAAGTTTCATCGTAATCAACACCATGTCGTTGATGATACCCTTTCGCTACAAGCCTAGCTTTGTACGTTTGTATGTTTCCATCCATGTCGGTCTTCTTTTTGAAGACCCATTTACAACCAATAGGTTTTACGCCTTCTGGTGCATCAACCAGTGTCCAAACATGGTTGGTGTACATGGAATCCATTTCGGACTTCATGGCATCTTGCCATAAACCGGAGTCGACACCTTGTATCGCTTCCTCATACGTAGCCAGTTCATCTTCCTCAATAAGATTAATATCCACATGAGGTGAGATCAGAAACCCATACCTCTCAGGTTGTTTTCTGACTCTCTCTGATCTACGTGGTTCTTGTGTATTCGAAGATTGTGGTACAGTCACATCCCTGATGAACTGTTCATGTTCCGTTAAGGAATCAGTGCCAGGAATAGTATCACTCCGATTTTCATCGAGTTCTACATTCCTCCCACTAACCACTGCATTTAGGAATTCCTTCTCAAGGAAAACCGTATGTAGAGCAAAAAATACTTTGTTCACTTATGGGTTGTAGAAGTAATATCCTTTGGTTTCCCTAGGATAACCTACAAATAGACACTTATCCAATTTAAGTTCAAGTTTGGTACCATCCAAACGTTTAACGTATGCCCAGCAACCTCAAATCTTCAGGAATAAGAAACCCAATTTCTTTCCTGTCCATATTTCATACGGAGTCTGTTGAACAGACTTTGACGGAACCTTATTCAAAATAAGTATTGTACTGTTCAATGCATATATCCCCAGAAGGAAATAGGTAGCTCTGTGTGACTCATCATCGACCTTACCATATCCAACAAAGTTCGGTTTCTCCGTTAGGACACACCATTTAATTGAGGTGTTCCGGGAGGAGTCCACTGTGAAAGAATACCATACTCTTTCAAGTAATCGAGAAAATCATTGCTCAAGTATTCTCCACCACGGTCCGACCGTAATGTCTTAATACTTTTGTCGGTCTATTTTTCTTCTTCGTGTCGAAACTCTTTAAATTTCTCAAAGGTTTCCGACTTGTGTCTCATAAGATACACATAACCATAACGCGATGCATCATCAGTAAAGATTATGAAGTATTCATATCCACCTCTAGCCTGGCTAGACATGGGCCCACATACGTCACTATGAAAGAGGGGTAACAGTTCAGTGGCACGTGCACCTTTACCGCTAAAAGGTGTTTTAGGCATTTTGCCTAATAAACAAGATTCGCAGACGTCATATGAATTTGGATCAAATCCATCCAAGTACCCACTCTTCGAAAGTGTGGATATGCGAGTCTTGTTAATGTGTCCTAGAAGACAATGCCACATATAAGTTTCATCTTTGTTACTTAATTTAATACTTTTATTTGTTACATGATATGTTTGAGATTGATTTATATTCAAAATATAAAGACCATTATTCACATCAGCATTGCATATCTCCATATCATTTTTATACATAAAACACCAAGTATTTCTAAAAACAAAAGTATACCCACATTGGGCTAATAAAGATACAGATATAATATTCTTAGTCAAACTAGGTATATAATAACAGTCTGAAAGATTTAGTACATGCCCCGAGGGCAGTTCCAAAATGTAAGTCCCAACAGCCAAAACGGCGACTCTAGTCCCATTTCCAACTCAGAGGTCTATCTCTCCTGAGGCCAGTCTCCTACTAATCTGCAGATCCTGCACATCAGTACATATATGAGTACCATAACCAGAATCAAAAATCCAATTTTTAAAACTTAGACATGTTTATTTCTATAACAAACATACCTGAAGCCGGTGCCTTGCCCGCTTTGATTTCCTTCATGTGCGCCTTGTACTCTCGGCAGTCACGCTTCTAGTGACCCCGTTTGCCACACTGCAGGCATACATCTTGGGATTTATCATTTGCCTTCCCATAAGACTTTGACGATTTGGCCTTGCCCTTCTTCTTCTTCCTCTTTACACCTCCAGTAGCCTTTGGCCAAGCCTTGGCAGACTGAGATGTTGAAGCGAAATGCGCCTCGCACTTTTTGCCATTCAATAGCTCTTTTTCTGCTTCATGCAGCATTGCCATCAACTCTCCAAGAGTATGGTCTTGGTTCATCATATTATAGTTCATGATGAATCCGCTTCAGCTGTCAGGAAGAGACTCCAAGATCAAATCTATAGAAGTCTCAGCCTCAAAGGTTATGCCTAGCTGACCCAGCTGTTCAATGTCAGCAATCATCTGTGACACATGGTGCTCAACAGATGTAGCCTCTGACATTCGAGACCGAAAGAGCTTTTTCTGCAATTCATACCTTTGCGATCTAAGGTTAGATCGATGAAGGTCCTTCAATTTTTCCATCATAGTTGATGGATCCAATCCCTTGTTTTGGCGACGAAATTGAGGGTCATCGCAGCGAGAATGACGGATTGAGCAGTTGAGTTGTCATCGCTATGAGTCTTACAAATCTCAAGCTCAAGCGGCTGCTTATTTCCGGGCTTAGGCCCGAGAGGTCTCTCTATCGTATAGAGCATCCTCTCAGCCCTCAGGACAATCATGAGGTTCATATCCCAGTCAGGAAAGTTTGAGCCATTAAAGAGATTTTCGCCCATTATAATGTCTCTAACCCCGATCTTTCCAGCCATCTTAATTGCAATAGTCAAACTATTCAATTAACGATATTTGGGTACAGTCCAACTGTTACAAGAAAAATAATAGAATATTAGTCCAACTAATAAATATATAAAATTGACGAAATAATTTGAAAACGCGTATTGGCAAGTATTTGAACGAAGTTGCAAATTCAATACTAGCCTCCCACTGTTTTTCGGCGAGCCTCTAACCCTCTGTTGAGTACTCGGGAAACCTAGTTTCCTAGATGGCTAGGATCCCGTTAAATAACACACAACCTTGACTTTGGCTAACAAGCTGTATAATATTTAACTAGGTAGATCTCTAAGATCAATTGGATCTCATCCAATTCCTAGATTCGGTAGGTGGACCTCCAAGTCCGAAACATATATACAATATATATGCCAATATATCCAATATATTTTCCTAACCTTTTCCTCTGAATCAACTAAGCCTTGGCTTTGGCTCAACAAGTTCAATGATTCCAGTTAAGCAGGACACATTGACTTTGGAAAGCTTTATAATCGATGTCGATGAACAAGAAGTGATCTTGACTTTGGCCAACAAATCACAACTTGGCCAAGACATGCGATATGGAACAAAGCCTTCATGATTAAAACACATCCGCGATGGATAAAGGTCTTGACTTTGGCCAACAAACCAATGCCAATCTTTGATCTTGAGAATGAATCACTCAATGGAAGGAAAACGCTTAATATTTATTGAGGGTTTTTCGCGTAATTGGCAACCAATTAATTATCTTTGATTATGTCTCATCATACACCCTTAAGCATGCATTCTAAAAGCATAATAAGGCGCGATAAATAAATTAATAATGATATGCGGATGAATATTTCACAAATTATTCCTAGAACAAATCACTCTATTTCCTCTCCCCGGCTAGCACTATTCTAACTTCTACCCAATTACATAATACAATAAAGAAACCTCATTTACATTGAGGGGAATTGGTGAGAAGAGAATTACAAAGAGTCAAGAGATAAGGCTGGACAAGCAGGTCCAATTTAATAAATTCTAAATTTATTACAACAATTTCCAAAATTTCCCTCACCCATCTAATATCCATCCGATATACATTATTCATACAATACATCCATGTATTCACACAAAGCATGTTATTCAATCAATCTAATCTAATTAATTAATCTTTGAATTAAGTGATCATCCAAAGTTCAAACAACGATTTGATTTGCGCGAGTCCAACTCGTTTTAAGAATAAGTACTCAAAGTGCGTATTCTTGAATTATATCAAACTACAATTTTAAATCCAATTTAATTTGTATTCAATACTAATTCTTTATTTAATTCCAAATTAAATCATTACACTTTTAATGTGCCTCTGCGACTTAGATTCTAAATCTAATCTTAATGGGTCTCAAAGCCCAATTAACATCCAATGTCAATTTAATTAAAGTCCAATGGGCTTTAAATTAATTTCTTAAGGCATGGACTTTGGCAACCAAAGCCCAATAAGGAATCACCATTTGCCGCAAAATTAATTTTGGCCCATTGGGCCCAATTAATTATTTAAAGGCCCATTTATTATATTTGGACTTAATGGAATGGTTTTAGGCCCAATTTGGATCCAATCCAATTGTCATAAACCAACTTGGTCCAACCAAGCCCATTAGGCCCAAATATAACAATTTTAGCCCAATTCCAAATTAAGCCTAATTAATTAAATTATAATATTCCAAATATCACAATTTATTTAATTAAAGTGTATAGCCATAATTAATTATTTAAATTAACATTTCCAAAATACCAATTTACATAATTAATCATGTTTTATTATTTTCAATACATGTCCAACATTATTGAAGCAAAATCAATCCCAACATGCTCATACAAGCTCACGGCAATCATGGTAATTTTTCATTAATTTTGATTTCAATCCAATTAAATCACAAATCAATTTATCCATTCATTTTAAACTCATCCAATGGTCTAAAATTTCAAAATCACCATGAGCTTAGGGTACCTATATCATTCGGCCAAGCCTATAGATTTGGGGAAAATTAATCCAATTAATTTTTCATAAAATTGATCATGCATAACTCTAAGTTATCATTATCTAAGCATACTCAAACAAACAATTTGATTAAATCATGCTCAAATCAAAATTACCCAAATTCAAGATTAAGAACCCTAATTCAATTTCATGCTTAAATAGGCTCATGATACCATTGTAGGGTCTCTAAGAACAATCCAATATCATTTTAAGCAAAATTGATGTGTGAATACGCAAAGAAGTAGCGGAAATACTTACATTGAACGGATTGGATGTAGGTGTAGAGTTCAAAAATTCCACTTTGAGAAGTTGTTCCAAGCTCATCTATTTGATGTATGTTGAAGCTCCAAGCTTGAAGTTTGAGATTCCAAACTCTAGGGAATGTTTCCCTATCACCTTTGTATGATGTAATGTGTGCTAGCACTTGGAAATATTTGCAACAAATTGCTTCCTTTGCCTTTGTAATTGTCGGCCAAGCAAAGAAAGAGAAGGGAAATTTTCACTTTCACCGTGAAAGATAGAGAGAGGAAAAGTGAATGAATTTTTGATTTGATTTCAAAAATCTAATTACCAAATACCAAAAGTTGGTATATGTCACTTTACACTTCAAATAAAATAATAGAAGTGTAATTTACAAGTTTTCAACTACCAACAACTTCCATCGAGCTAAAGTGACAAAGTTGACTAGTGATATGACATGTGATGTGACTTGTGGGCCCCACTTTAATTCAAAATCCGAGCGAGCCCGCAAACACATTCCGGGCTCGGGTTCGTTAATTCCGAATTAACGAATTTTCTGTTGCGACGTAATTAAATCAAATTTAATTAAATAATTATGCATAGCAAAATTACTATTAAAGTCGCTCGCGAATTAATTCTAAATTAATTTGTTCGCCCGAATTAAAATCTAATTTTAATTCCGTTAATATATCGAATATATTATTTTATTTATTAATTCTGAATTAATCGTTCTCTCTCTATTGATTGAATTTTATCCCAGATAAAATCTTTCCGTAATTAATCCTAGATTAATTTTCTCTCTCTTATAATTAATCACAAATTAATTATGTTCGAGTCATACGTCATCGGTGAATCTTCGGGAAGTGACCCATGAGATCTCTGGATATGTTGGCAGTGAATTCGGTCGTCGGACTATCCGAACACGTGCGTACCCCGTACCATGTTTTTACCGATTTACAAGACATGTTTGGCTTCTAGCAAAGCACCGTGCCTACCCAATTTTCCAGAAATATTCTTTAAGGAATATATAATCTTTGTCAGTCGTAGTATACGTATTATTAAGTATTGCGATCCAGTATCGGATGTCACATGCAAGGCCTGAGGCTGGAATAGTGTCTGCCCCGTACGAAGCATATATCGAATCACAAACAATTAGTCTCTTTTATCGGATAATCATGACTTTGTCAAATTATCCCGATAGTTGCAACATCATAGAGAACTAGTTTTGTATCCCTGCGTGATCATCATCTCCATATGACCGAAGTGATACTTCCGTCTTGACATCACACCCAATACACTACGATTCTCAATAAACCCAGAAGAGGCGTACACAGAACCTGTTAAAGTCCGGGATGACCAAAACCAAGGCGTATTGATTTTCACAAGTACTAGCGATGCAAGTCTCAGGTTAAGACCAAATACACCTACCCTGAATCAGATTCCCATAGACACATAGTCATACTACCAATGGGATTCTGAGGGGTCTATCTAGAGCGAAGCTGTTCCCGTACCATCGGCAAACACAAACTCCTATCACACTTGCATAAGCATCCAATACTTAAATATATGAGAACTATGTTGTTACGCTTCCATAACACGCACAAGTGCAATACTAGTTTATTCCGCATTATCGATGTCCAGTCTCGATAATACTACAACTATAGATATTTAATGATTAAACCTTCGTGGATTGATATTGTCTCATATCTTATAATCCGGAACTAATCATAAGGACTTTTATCATTTATATATATTCAAGTAATCTAATTACAAAATGATAAAATAGCAATTTCCATTGTCACATAGTTAATTTGTACAAAAACCACAATGTCTTTTACAAATAGTGACGCTATGGGTCATAATTTTCCAACAGCTAAGCCACTCATTGATGACCTATAATTGTTTTTGAGTTGTTTCATTTTGGTGAGACTTGTTTGGTGTGGTTTATATTAAATTAAAATGATGGATTTAATTGATTTAGTAAGATTTGTCAATTTGAAGAAATTGTAAAATTAGGGTTCTTAACCCTTTCCAAATTTGTGAATTTTCATATATGTGATGTATTATGGTGTGTGTATGATGCATATTAATATTTGAGTTGATTGGATTTGATCTTGGCATGTTTTGAATATAAAAAGGGACCAAATTGTAAGAACTGAAAAATCTGGGGTGGTTTCGGCAATTAGATAAAAATTGGGGATTTTATTGCAATCTGATTTTGATGTGTTGGACATGTTGGAAATCATTTTAGAAATGATTTAAAATCATCCAAAATTGTATTTGACAATTTTAGGACTGAAATGATCAATTTGTAAAATTGTTGGGCAATTCGGTAATTACCAAGAAATTTGATTTCTTCTGTAATTTTCAGAATTTAATAATTGGATAATTAAATAAATAAGTTTATTTAATTGAACCAAGAAAAATTTTGAAATCAGAAAATTTTGATTTTCCGCAATTCCGCTGCGTTATCGGATTTTCGCCATAAAACCCCTACAATAGTGACATGGGTAATGTACCTTGGAGATAGAAAGAATAAGTGAAGACTCTAACCAAGATTGTGATCATGTATTCATCCCCTACTTAGAGCCCAACAAGAAGAAGAAGAAGAAGAACAAATTAAATAAGAGTATTTGACAGAATAAATGGATTACGAGGTGTATAGATGGTAGAGCCAATAAGTTCAACAGAAGATAGATAAAAATCACGAGATGGTAAAATTCTATATAAGATAGAAAATTTTGAAGTCACAGTAAGTCAAGCCAAATCTAGAAGTCGTCTTAGAATTAGAATCCCTTAGAGAGAGCCATTATCAAGAGTATAATATATGACTCATAAGAGTCTCATTATATTGAGAAAGAAGAACTAAATTAGAGTGGCACCTAACCAAAAGATTCAGTAGAAGATGTCTTAAGTAATCAAAGTTGATAGATTTTTCAGTAGAGCAAGGATGTAAGGAGTTTAAGGAACTGAGATGAGAAAGAAACCTATGCAGCATAGTAAGTTTCTTA